>VTPC01004267.1:49315-65670 GCA_011009095.1 Ignelater luminosus
AATACATAAAACACTTTATAGAGTACAGCAGAGTTTTATGAATTATGAGTTATGACTAAAACATAAATTGAATTCAGTAAAGAATAACAGTTGCACTCAAAAGGGAATTTACATCAAAACATTATCATAAAACGGAATAAAATATTGAATTACAGCGTGGGTTGAATATGTTTTCAAATTTTAAGAAACAAAACTGACTAATAAAAAAACACATAAGTGCGAAATAACCATAAATGTGTAATACAAAACTAGAATACGAGAAAAATAATGTTTGACGGTTTAATACTCTAACTATTATCAAATTTTATTACAAGAGTCAAATCTATAAATCCTGATTTTACAAATATCTTGCTATCTTAAATAATAATTAAATAATCTAAATAACTCCTTGGAGGTTTGGTACTGCTTTTAGGTTTTGACTTGACTGTTTTAAAATAATAAACTTCTTTCTGAATACAGGATATGGCAACTTGTATAAAGTTTCTATAATCAAAATTGATTGTTGACGATGATTCAACCTCCCTTAACTTGATGTTGCATGGGTACTTAATTATAAGGCTAATCAGTATTCCCGCTGGACGATACTGCACTAAGGCTTATACTTGGATTTTTGTTTGTAAAGTTACTACACACTCTATGCTAAAAAGTTTTTCTAAATTTTATATACGGACACGCACAAATAAAACCGAAGTTTCGCGAATTAACTTTTCGTACTCAAGGAAACTAAACAGTTTGTGGTACGTAACTATTTATCCGTACAACTCTTTAATGTAACCAAGAATTTGCGCTTCTAAGAAAATCCCCTACTTAACAAAAGGCATTAAGTGCTTTTCACAATTATGTATACACCGTTCACGATGTTTCTGGGTCGTATATGGCTGTGGCGGAATGACAGTTTGAGTATTGTAAACTGGGCTGTTTATCTATTAACTCGGCTTGTAAAATCTTATTGACGCTTAATGTACCTTAAGGTTATGATTTTATGACAGTTTGACCTCACGCTGTGATCTTTTTTTTGTAAATCTGTAAATCGATTACGCTAAAAGATTATTTCACGAAAATTTCTATTTATTTGTATGTATAATTATGTTTCTATTTATAATCTTTGGCATTCTTTTTAATTGGCATTAATAAATGCAAAATATAAAAAAAATGATCTTTTTGTAACAAAGCAAAACTAATCGGTACTAAACGTTTATGCAAAATTCTTGATCACGCAATGGCGCCAAATACAGACGCAGGTACGGCAATTTCCAAGAAAAAAGGAAGCAACACTTCCAACCTAACAAAATGAAAGCATGGCCTGTTACGACTCAGAAACATCGTGAACGTTGTATAAGTACTGTGCGATCAAAAAAACATGAAGCCAAAGTAGACGCTGCTAAGAGTGTAGATAACGGTTGACAGTTGTGAATTGTTAGGTTAAACTAGTATTCAAAATCAGTTTGACGTTTCAAATTGACAATTCTAAATTGCGAAGGACATTGCCACATAGTACAAGTCATGACCTTCTTCGACTTAGTTTTTTTTTCGATTGCACGATAGATTTTAAACTACGTAATATTAGCTCGAAATTAATTTTGAAGTACAGATTGAGAAATTTTAAAATATATACAATTTTCAAGAATTTTAAAAGTCGAAACCACAATTTTTGTCTATTCTGTTTGAATAGAACTTGTTAAGATTACATAAATTTGGATCAAAGTGATCCAAGTTGCAAAATTTCTTTTGAAATATGCTTCGATTGCAACACACGGTCGTAAAGTGATATAGTCTGTTGTAATATTATAGAATTCAGAGTAGGTTTTGACTTTTTAACTCATTTTTGCAATGTACAACAAATATATAACAGATGTAGGTTTGCAACCTAAAAGCACAAACATCAGTTGGCAGTTGGCAATTCATGTTTACGTAAATAAGTAATTAGTAACTTTGAACAAAACTTCAAAGTACACTGTTACAAACATATTATGTTCTATAATATTGAAACGGACTATAAAGTACTCGCTCTGTATAGCTGATACTAAACCGATGAAACAGCGCCATTATGTCATAATAACGACATATAAACAAGAAGCTATACAATAATAGAAAAATTAATAAATAATATTAAAAGATTTTAGAACAAAGACTAAGTTAGTTTGTAACCTTAATATATTGCAATCGATCTAAAAGTGAAAATTGCAACACAGAACGAAAACTGTCTAAATGTTACATTTATTATTATTGGGCAGACGAAAACGCTTTTAAAGAAATTACAGAATGAAAACCAAACACAAAATAAAGATAACTCGATTTTCTGGTTTTCTTTCTGCACTATTTTTTTATACTGGTTTCTTGAAGAGACGTAAAGCTGATTCTCAGCGATAGAGAAACGCAAACGCTACTGACTCAGTTTTGCTTATAAGCCGCTAGGTTGCAGCCTTGTTAGCTTTGCAGAAACATAAAACATTTGTCTTTAAAGAATTGGAACCTTTTTGGGTGTCGCTTGTTCTAGACTGGAAAATACTGCCACATACGATAGATTGGGACCATAAAAGTAAACTTTAAAACTAAGTCGTGAAAATCTGAGAAAAACTAGACAGTTTGCAATTGGTGAAGAAAGTCATTTCAAAGTTTTGTTAAAGCAACGTTTCTCATACTTATACGCTCCCTTTTTCTAAGCTTAGTTATTAATCAATTGGACAATGCTACAAGTGGTACTATGTTGCTTGATGCAAAGCTCGCCAGATTAGTAAATTGTGTGAAAAGTTGCACACCTTGGCAACTCCGCAATACTCTTCACTTGTTCATCATTCTGCATCTTAGCATAGAGCCTACATTTTGGATGTCTTCTGGACAAAAAAGTTTTGTTTATATCTGACAATTGGTGAAAATTATCAACGATATATGGCGCTAAATTTTGCAAATATGGCAGAAAAAAAGCGTTGCCAGATTGTGCAATTTTTTGACTGCTTTCGACGACTTTACGTTTACCTTTTTATTGATGTTTTTCTTTTAATTTTCAATAGAGATCTTTACAACCGTATTTTTCTCCAATACCCAGTGATTTGAGTATTTATTCGAATTTATATTTTCATAAAATGTTTGTTAATGTTGTCCTTGTGAAATAGTTAATGTTTTACAATCTTTTGTTGGTTTCCTGATAATAATAATAATTTATTGATTTTTCCATCAAATGGTACGCATTCAGTTACTTACTGGAGCGCAACTGTTCTTCCATACGTACCACAATCGGGCGCCCTCCAAGGAAATGTGCTCCACAGTTTGAAAACCGTCGTGTTAAAGTCAAACAGAGCATTATGATAAATAATAGATTTTATGACAGACAAAACTGTAAAGAAATTGCTCTACAATGATATGATGGAAATGCCACATATTCTGTGATTAGATTCTATTCAATGAGGAATCACAAAGTAACCATTTTGCGACATCATTTTAAGTCTAGATGGTTTCGGTTTCGATATGTATGGACATAGTCAAAGTGTATGACCTTAAGAGCTGATGCTTCTGGAATAAGGATTTTGATTGGCTGCCAAACGTTGTCAGTTAAAGCTTTATATTTACTATAATAAAACATATGTATTAAAATACTTTAATTTAGGACAAGATTTTTAACAAAAAAATACCATTAGTGATAGAAGGTTTTACGAATTCTAAAAACAGCAGTAACAGTAAGATAACCATATGCCACGACAGACGCTCTACGCTACATCAAATTAGTGCTGCCCACTAATATTTAAGTCGTCGTCGATGACAACACAAGGAACTCTTTCTAAGACAGATTTTCAAATCTTTGTGAACATTAAAGGAATCAAGCTGCAGTTTCATGTACCAAGTGGCCTAAATTCGAGAAAAATACAAAGTATTTCAGAAACTAGAAGAGCTAGAAAAACTGAATACACGTTACTATTTTTTCTCGCTGGGTTTACCGGTGCAATCAGACTTTAAATATTTTCTTTTGTTTTTGAGTTGTAGGCAAGAATTGAGTTTTTTTTTATTTCATCAAATGGCTGTATCTGCGTTATTTGGAAAAAATGGAAAAAGGTTGTTCGGGAATTTCTTGTTTGGTTTGATTCCTAGAATAAAGTAAACTGCTCTAAATTTTTGTCTATATATTTATAAGAACAAAAGAAGATATATGAATTCTGACTGCATCAATGATTTGAGCTGAAGAAAGCAAGTTAGTAACGTGTTTTTAGTTTTTTTAGATCTCCTTGTTTTCTAGCTATCCAACCTGTACATAACAAAAAAAGGCGGTCACTAACAGAAAAAGTGAAAAACAAGGAAAAATCCAAGAGAAAAAGTAAGTTGGCGTAAATTGTTTGTGAGGAGAAAATTTATTCCTTACGTCATTGAAAAGCAATCAAAGCAAGGACTATTAAGTATCAAAATTAAAGAAGCTTTTGGTTTAGAAAAACTCACGTCTACGCATTTATTGTTTTTCCACATTTTTTTGTGTTACAGAAATACGTATTTGGTTTTAAAGAAGTTTAGAAATGTATTTTTACTGTTTCGAAGAATCAAACTTAGAGAAAATTAAGCTTAAGTTGTAGTAACATTTGACTAGCAAAACAATGTGGTAGGATGTTGTTGTTTTCAATAAAAGTGTATTACTGTGGTTTAATTAAATTAAAGATTTTTTCCAACATTCTTTCATTAATGATTACTTACATTTTTAATTTTCAGTACTAAAATACTCTGGCGAGATTTCTCTTTGGAATAATGTTTCACGTAGAAGACAGTTACATAAATCTCTTCCAGTGAAATATTAATATCGATTAAATAAAATACCAAAAAATGGAGACAGCTGCTCAAATTTATTTTCAAACGCGAAAGCAGGCTTTTGACCAATGCCAGATTTATTGAATACTAAATGGCGTTTAAAGCTGCTATTAGGAATAATCTGTTCTAAAACCACTTTAAACATATTTTGCGGTGCAATTCCATGCTTTTAATTTTTTGTGACTAACGGTAGTTTCCACTTTACATAGATGTAAAATTAAAACCTCTCATAAAGAATATGAGTGCAAAATGTACTTTTTACAGTGTTTTCAATATTTTAAAACTGAAATGTTGTGATGATATGCAAATTGGAGTTTATGATTGATTTATCTAGACTCTGCAACAAAAATTATCTTTATTTTGCAAAATTTAGAAATGAGCCTACTGAGAAGCTGAAACGGAATTATACAAATGGAAAACAGGCAAAATCATCTTCTAGCTCCAGGTAAACACACATCTGTGAGTAACACGTGAATGTAGTGTTCTAACCAGTAAATATATGTAGGTGGTTTATGTAATTTAGAGAAACATAATGTTTATTTACAATTACATTAGCGTAGCTTCTTAAATATGACGTAAAAACGACAACATTACAACGTGACAATTGTTATGTAGGTAGGTATATTTGGGTTATGAGCGCTAAATAAACATGCCGATGCCGTTTACAAACATGTCAAAGAATAATGTTAATGCAATACCCTTGTTAATTTTAGCAATCGATACATTTCTAATTAATTTTAGCAAATAGACTATACTAGATAAATAGAAATTCAATTATGGAATTAAAGATTTAACGATGATAATAAGAGCAAACACATAAAATCGAGCTAAAAAAATTTAGGCGATTACTTTGAAGGTAAACTAATTTTGGTATTCGGTTGAATTTTGGAATTTGAAAGGAAATGCTATTTAAGTAAACAATAAGTTATCGAAAATGTATCGGAAATGACATAAATTGAAGTCGAATCCTAATGGTTTTATTTATTGAATATCAACATTTACTACCCACCACAACTCCTTCATATATAATTCGTCTGTATTTAGATGAATACATAGTTATTAAATATTAAAACCCTTTTATAGTGAGAGCACTCTAGTGTAATTTACTTTGATGTTTCATAGAATAAAATACAGTTTACACAACAGCAAAAAATTCACGTTAGCTACTCTCTATTCATCGTTACTTCTTGCCCTGCTTTGTTTTTGATTAAACGATATATTGCGTGTTCAACGCAACTTCCAACATAATTACGTAATTAAGGTGTCATGATTCATCCAAACTTGAAGATACAATGTTGTTTAACACTTGGTTTATTGAAATTTTGTTAATACCTACCTAATTATTAATATACAATGCAAAAGTTAATTTTCCGTCAGTAACCAATAAAGCTGAAAACATCTTTGGAGTTAAATTAATATTAAATACGTTAATATCTACGATAGTTTGTTAAAAATAAGCTTAATGTGTCCTTTACACTCCAAATGCTTCATTTGAGAAGGAATTGTCGAAAATATGAAATTCAGAATTTTGAAGGTATTTTAAGACGACACTTTCTAAAGGGATTTCAAACTTCAACTTTTTTTTTACTAAAATATGTAAAACTGCTAAATTTCCAAAATTTCCAAACTTTAGATATTTTTCAGGAATATCGTACTTTCGTGGACATCGCGAAGAAGTAGCAATAGAGTGAATAAAAGATGTAATTAAGTTATTTAAGTTGCCACATGTGCTAGTTTTCTCCAACATTGACTTAGTTTACAACAAGAAGGTCTGATCTATATGTTAAACTTTGTCAACTCAGAAGGTTTTCCTCATTTACTATGCAAAACGTATTTTCCAAGCCTTATTCGCAAAGCCTACACGAATTAAGCAGGGTATTTGGGCATCTATCAGTTATTGTTAGTTACTTTTCGTTGAACTGTAGTTGCGTTTCTATAAATCTTAGCAGTTTTTGGTTATAACAGTCGTTATTTCTAAATTATTCCTATTACAGAATAAATGCCAGAAACTTTCAGAAATTGAAAAACGTAGTCATTCATCAATTTCTATCGAAAGTTGCTTTCAACATATTTTTAAACAGGTCTTTGTTGTCATCATCGGTTTAAGTTTTGGGTAACGTATGACCACTGCGTATGCAAGTTCTATCTAGATAAACAGTCGGGCAGCCAATACTTCAATAGTACTTAACTTCTTTCAGATACTTTATCTTCTAGAGAGTATAACATTGTAATTTAGTACAGTAAAGTACATACTTTATATTTTGGACGTAGGTAACGGGAAAAAGCTGAAAAAGAGGCCTATTGCCCGTAACGGATATCGGAAGATGTTCAATCCCGTAGCTCTAGTCAGAGATGAGTGTGGTTCAACCTAAACTTACCTTTAAAACAAAGGAAAAAACTTATACTTACAGAAACTCTTGATAATTCTATAAAAGCTGAAGGTCAAAAAAGGAACCACCAGCCAGCCCACGCAGCTTCTCGTAGTCTAACACCCTATATGTAAGCACCTCCGGAAATATCACCTTGTATAGATGTACCTTGAATACTAACACCCTGTATATAGGTACACTGAAATACAACACCTTGTATATAGGTGCACTTACGTCAACCAAAGGGGTAGTGCATAGCTTTGGACGCATATTAGAACGCTTCCTAAACAAACTTACCCAGGGAAGGTTATTAATTATTTACTTGAAAAAACAGCACCCCTTAAAGCTCAGTTGAAGGTTCAATAATAAATGCAATAGATATGTTAATTAGTCAAACACATGTCGTGGTCCTTGTCTGCTTGGGATCATGCAGCTACATGAACATATTTAATACGACGGTAAAAGTCAAAATTTAGACAATAATCTTTCCCAAATATAGCTTATAATTAGCAGGTACGAATGATCTCTGTTTTCCTATAAAGTAGTAATAGAACAAAACAAAGACACAATAAAACAATGCGAAATTATACAATAATAACAGTTTATTCACTCCAGAGCAAAATGTTTGGATAAAACAGAGTAAACATCAAAATAACAAATAAAATCGTAACTTTTACTTTAGAAAACAAATAGATGTAAATCAGAAACAAGAAACTATTACGTTATCGAATGATTTTTACTCGATAAAATGAATCGAAATGGTCAGCAACATTTATTAGTAAAACACAAAGACTAATTTAGATATTTAATCACTAATAAGCATAATCATCTTATAAATTTTCACTTAAATGTTTACAATTTTGAAAAGAATGTTTTCTACTTAAATTATCTAAATTACTATGTTAGGAGTTTTAATTATAGTATAATGACTCTGCAGAGTATGAATAAATGAAATTGTAAATTTAATTATGTATTATCGAATTCAGTTTGAATTTTTCCTAAACACCCCCAACAGCGGGATTTTATACAAAAACAATGATATTAGCCAGCAAGATGAATTATACAAAAACATCTTTAGTACAATTCCTTCGACGATGTCCAGGGTTGGAAAGGTTGGTTGTCACTGCAGTGGTATCTTCGGCAGACAAAGATCTCGAGCCGGTAATAAAGTTTTTAACAAAACGAAGCATGAGTTGCTTATATTTTAGTAATCCAAGCAATAAGCGAATGTTGTTTACAGCCACAAAAGAATCTTTTAAAATTATTCGAACTTCCAAAGTTATTAATTTACGCCAGGAAATACCAAAAACTGAGTTTTCCCCACAGAACACAAGCTTCCACGATAAAAATGAAACTGACAGAGCGGCGATCTTCTTAGCACGATCCCGAGATTCCGGTCGAAATTTGACAAAAGAAAACTATTTCGGCAAATTACATCAACTTGTCCACAAGTTCACAAAATGTCCTAATCCGCCCTAGGAGAACGTTTATGAAATTTTACGAAACCACTTTCCGCTTAAATTTCCATTATCATCAACTTCACACAAAGAACTTACAGCAAAGAATATGTAACGCTCGCTTACATAAGTACCCGGTACGGAAGCTTAAGCTAGAGTGTCTGCCCTTCGAGACCCTTTGCTGCGCGTCGGTTTTGCTTAAACGTGGCAATAAAATTAGACACAATCTCTTTTACTCTGGGAGAACATGAAATACATGAGCAACTACATATATGCCAAATGGAAACTTTTTACGGCCTGTTGATACATTGTAAATTGTACTTGGTTGTCCACAACGCTCTAGAAGATTAGGGATTTCTGAGAATTCCGTCTTAACTTGATGACAGAAAAATTGTGCCAAAACGTACGTACAAACTGGTAATTTGAAACTTAACAGGCGTTGAACGAAAGTATTCTTGTTGATCGAAATAAACAATTCAACAAGCAACAAATTCATATGGAATGAAATAAAATAATTTAATTCTTACAAACGAAAAAAATATCGGAACGAAATTTAGGCAGAAACCGGAGGAGTATGTAGCATTTTCAAAAGCATGCATCCTATGCATCCCATACAAGTCAGGTCTATAGAAACAGGCACTAGTTAATACCATAAAATTCAGCGTGCATAGAACTATGAGATATTGCGTAGTGAATTCGATCTCATACCAGAAAGATTTCTTCCCGACTCCAGGTTCGAACTCACGTCTCTCTGTATACATACAGGGTGTCCCATGATATACATATGATATTTCACCAATGTATAGTTTGGATCACAAGTAAAAAATAAAGGATGGTCAGTTTAGCTATTTTCAATACTAAAAGAGTTATGGACATTTCTAATTGTAGACCAAAAAGTACAAAAAAGACGTAGTTTTGCTTATTAAAGTTTTTAATTACATCAACCCACTATAATAATTTATCGTTCAAAATAGTGACCGCCCTTGTCCAGTTTTGTACAAAGAAGTCTACGCTGACAAATTGGTTTGGTATAGTATGCACCACATGTTCAAATTAAATTGACAAAACCTTGTCGACACAGACTTTTTAGCACAAGACTCGGCCAAGTTCTGGAATCATTTTAAACAATTATTGTAGTGGATTAGTGCAATTAAGAATTTTAATAATAAAATTGCAGTTTTTATATTTTTCAGTCTACAACTTAAGATGCTCATAATTCGTTTAATATTGAAAGTAGTCAAAATGGCCGCTATTTATTTTCCACTTGTAATGACCCAAACTATACATTGGTGGAATATCGAATGTATGTCACTGGATGTACAGCGTTGGACAGATTAAATTGAACAGCGCCTGTTACGTAGGTAACCGGTCAGGACCGAATTAAGTTATATTTTTAATTTGGTATTTTCTTTTAAATTAAATGAAGAATTTTATAATAAAACGACAGTACTACGTGATTAATAATAAACAGATAATTCAGACACAACTAAATGATGGCGAAATTTATGAGTGTAGAAGAATAGGTTGTGAAATTAGAAATAAATTGTGCCAGTTTTATGTTTTAGTGAAAAAAATCTTTTTTTTTGTAAAATAAAGTAAAGTATCAAAAATATGTATAGAATTTTTGTAATATGTATGCAATCAATTTATAAAATGTTTTTATGGCTAGTTAACAAAAAAAGGGCCGCTTGTCAGAAATGTCACAAGTAGGGTGTATTACTATAAGTTTCAACAGACTAGTGAGGAGAGTGTTCCCTCCTAAAACCAAAAACCCCGGATCGAATCCCGATTCTTCCAGTATTTTCTGATATTATTCTTTCAAGTTTTGGATTATTTTGTTTTATTTATTATTATTATTATTATTATTTTTGTTTACATGTGAAATTAGCATTACGTAATGATGCTATTAGGATTTTATATTTAAGAGAAAAATTACTTTTTCACATTGATGGGATGCGACAGCGACTTAAAGGAATGGTCCCTAGATTGAAATACCTTCATCTGTCTGCGAGTGTAGGAACGAAATATATAAGAAGTGCTGTTTATATTATTTTGTTAAATGCTTATAAATAATTCGTATTATCCTGGTGCATAAACAACTGAAAAAAGGTGCTTTACCTGATGGAACTTGATGACTCATGGTGTGAAAAGTGTGTGCCTCAATATCTACCTGCTGTTTTCCTTTAACTTGGTTAACTTGTGTTTGGAATTGTCAAAAAGGATTAAAATACCTTCATCTCTTTGCAAATATAAGAGCAAAATAGATAAAAATAGAATAGCATAATATTGCATAAACAAAGAATTCAATTCTAATATTTTTTCACTACTAGCTCCACAACATACCTTTATTATCTCGTTTTTTTATTTTGAGAACTTGATATTATTTACCTAGGGCAATAATAAACTTCTCTCTCCTGCTAGCAGATAGCAAAAGCAATTGATAGAAAATGTCAATTCAAATTAAAATTATTTGGTTTGAAAAATAACGGTTTCAAAGGCTACCTGTTTTGATCAGAACTTTAAGGCGAAAACAATTCCTGCTGGAAACAGTTAATCATTAAATGTTTTTCTAGATGCTCAACTGTAAAATTTTGTCTTCTTGCATCTTAAATATTTTTGTAAGTAGAAAAACTTCTTTCTTCGGCGTGGGTGCGCATATTTGAACCATTTTAAGTAAAAATCAATACTTTGTTGAAAAAGAAATGAACACAAATTGGAAATAAGATAAAAACTAGTTGTAGGTAAAACTTAACGGTACACTTAACAACGGTTTAGACCCTACCGCACATATTTCAAGTACCAATGCATTTTAACAAAGAAACCAAAAAGGGTTGAAGTTTACCGGTGCACCCGAACTGCTAACTCGCCCAAAAGGGTCGTCTAAGTTTTATGATGGGTAGATAATCCTAGCTCGAATTGCTAACTTTCAAAATTCTGTTGCTCCTGCTAAAGACTGTAACCCTTAACGAGTGTTTCACACATTTGCATCCTAGCATTGCAGTTATGATTTTTTTCAAATTACTTTATTATGTTTATTAATTTAATTAAAATATTAATTGGTAGTCGAAGTAAGCAAGAAACGACAAGACTTACATAGTGTATCATAATAAATGTTTTAATTTGTTCTGTGTCAAGTTAAATATTGTAATAGAAACTTTAATTTTTCTTAATTTCATTTATATACAGTGCGAAAACTACTTATGGAATAAAATTAATAATTTCAAAACGCGAATGATATTTTTGAAAAAAGATCTTTCAACCAGTTTTTGGTTTCTGTGTAATCAAGGTCATTGTTCACTACCCAAAAATAAAAAAAATATATAGCATTCTATTTTAAAAAACTCCATATGACGTCATAGCTCAGAAGGGGATGACGTCACAAACAAGCACAGCACCTTAAAAACTTCGAAATATAAAATAAAAATTGACGTGTTTTAGCGTTTTTCAAAAATATCATTCGCGTTTTGAAATTTCTGATTTTATTCCATATGTAGTTTTCCCACTGTATATAATTTGAAACTATTTTGATTTATTCTTATATGCATGTAGGTAATTCTTTTAACTTTTACAGTTGACTTATACATACATAATACTTTTCCAAAATATACACTGAAAATCAAAAGTGTTCCTCTTTTTACACCTTTTTTTAGTGTGCACTTACATATAAGCATTTTTTTAATTCTTATTATTTTGTGAATCCAATCTGAATGATATCGTCTGAAGTCTAAAGTGAATGAGTCTTTGTTATATTTGCTTTCTTTCATCCGTTTAGAGACCAAAATAATAAAATTTATTTTATTACAGTTAAGAAATAGATTTTCAGTATGCCTTACACAGGTAGTTGAAAAAAGGAAGTACCTGCACTAAAGTTAGCAATTCGTGTTTGGATTATCGACATGAGGTCAATCGTCACAGAAGCAGTTAGCAATTCAGGTTAGGGATTATAAACAGGTAAGACAGAGTTAGCAATTCGTGATTACCCAAGTCTACTATACATATTTTAAGTAAAAATCAATACTTTGTCGAACTGTGAAGCAAATCAAAAAACGTTGTAAGTAAATATAAATCTAGATATCAATTTAATCTGTCCAACGCTGTACATACTTACATTATAAAACTTATTATGACAGGTGCCATCATTGCTACACTTTACAAGCAGATACGAAAGTTCTTTACAATTTCGGGATTTGTTTATGTACAGAGTGATCAATATACATTGAAGCATGCGGCACACATACATATCCTGATTTGCCGCATATTGCAAATATTAAGATTACTAATATTAGATGCAATGGGAATTGTATAAATGAGAATTATGCTATAAGACTATAATTTAAATTTAACATACCAAATAACAACCACTGAGAACTGAAGAGTCTTAAAATATACTATTTTTATCGATTACTAATCAGAAGTAACAAAAATTAACAATAATGCACAAGAACACGAAGAAAGACCGGTGAAAACCTATGCAAAACAGCTGACGACAATGACGGTTCCCATTAGCCTAAATGGAATCAAAAGAAGGAATATAATTTTGATATAAAATTCTTAAGTAAACTTCAGACGTGTCAGTTCCTTTTGATCATGGTTTACTGCTTAATTATCGTATATTTGAAAACATGCTGTAAAGAAGTATTTCGAAATATAATAATTTATGCCATGATGGGAACACTTACACAGTAGAATACAAATTATAATGCATCCGAGACTAATAAAAGAATATACACAGAATGTATTTAAAGTGGCGCATAAATTTGCACAACACGTGAATCTGCATTAAAATCTGAATAAGAAAGCTAAATACAGTTTTTGCCATAAACTCATAGTTTTTACATAATGGTCAATTAAAGGTTTTTAAACCTGACAACGTTGCATAATGTTTTACTACGGTCCCTGACTGTAAAAGCTTCTTTCTGTTAATGAGCAACGCAGTATTACAACATATTTTTGAAGATTCTATCGCGAAGATTTAACAATAATAAGAAGCGGATTAGAGCAAACTATTAAGAAATAAAACAAAATTCACATGGCTTTTTTATCTACCATCAAATGACAGTTAAATTGACTCCAAATTCTGGGCTATTATCTATTTTTAGAAATAATATATGAACGCTTTGAATAAACAAAAACGCATGTGCAACACACACAGGGGAGCGCTGTCGTTCAACTTTCTCAACTGTTGCTAAAACAGTTGCATTGCGCCCACTGCCTATGTTTCTGCTGGACACACTTAGACAGATATTGGAAGGTACTGTAATGGTAATATAATTTTTTAAGTTATTACACATTTCCTTGGCAAATGCCGTTATTTAACTTTATATACAAGGTGTGTAAATAAACTAATGAGACTGGCAACGTAGCGTTCGATGTGGCAATATTTTCGACTATCGGCTTAGAAGGAAGATGGGTCAACATGTGATGCTCTGCCAGTACGAGTTTGAACTCCGTAGGGTCATTTGGTTAAACGTAGGAATTTCTATTGTAAACTGTTTTTCTATTGCCTTCTGAAAATGAGTGATATCAATTTCGAGCAACGTTGTGCTTCAGACTTGGTGACAGTGCAACAGAAACTTTTACGAAGCTTCATCAGGTCTATAGAGACAATGTTTTGTCAAGGGCTCAGGTTTTCAGGTGATTTAAGGCATTTTCAGAAGAAAGAGAATAGATTAAAAATGAACCTTGATAGCCAGGAAATCGTCCACAAAGACTTTGAGACAATGCACCTTGTCACACTGCATTTTCAATTAATGAGTTTTTGGTAAATAAAGACATCCCTGTGGTTCCTCGGTCCCCTTATTCTTCCGACTTAAGTCGTGATTTTTCTTCTCTTTCAAAGATTGAGAAATCACCTCAAAAGATGTCATTTTGGGACACTAGAAGATATTACAACTGCCATAACTGACCAGTTGAAGGCAATTTTAGTATCCGAGTTCCAGCACTGCTATAAAGAGTGGAAAAATTGTCTCCATCGCTGTGTGACTTCCCAAGGCAATTACTTTGAAGGAGACAATGTGAAATTGTAATTTTAATTGAATAAAGAAAATTATAAAAAATTAGTCTCATTACTTAATTTACACACTTCGTATTTCGATTCTTTGCACAGAGAACGTTTGAGCTACCAATGGGTGATCAACTACTAGTAGCAGCACCACTTTTTGGCTGCCCTCATTTTAAATTGGATAGGGCCCTTCTTTTCTCTTCGGTGCTTAACTTGCATTTTATTTATTTGGATATCTTACTTATTCAAGTACGGAGTTTAATTGTATTTAAAGTTTAATTTAATAGACTTTGGCTTTATTTAGGCCTAGTTTTTTATTCGTGGATTGAGCTTAACTGGATGATTATTGCCATGGATACATATAATTGTGACAACAGCTGTATCCATGGCAATAGTCTTCTAGTTAAACTTAATCAACGATAGAAAAATTGCCTAAAGTGTTATATAGGAACTAATTGGTTTTGCCAAAGACTACTTCTAGTTTTGTCTTCTGCTTAGTTAAGATTATCTATATATGAAATAAAGACTGTTGCAGATTTTGATGGTGATTATGTAGTCGTTGCATGATTTTCTCGTAAGTGGCGGGTAAAAAAGTTTTTTAATGTCAAAGATATCAGAATTTACAAAAAATTTCTTTTACAAGTTCCAAACTTGAGAATTCTGATGATTGAAACTGTATTTTCATACACAAGCTAAATTATAACTTATAAAATTAATGTGGTTGGTTATTCAAAAATTTCCATTTTTGCTGCTGCATATTTCTAAAATGTAATTTTGGGAAAATTCCTAAAATTAGTATAGAAATACCTGAGATGTTTGTGTCTACCGAAACGGAAAACAAATTAAAACTTTTAAAGATTTTGGTCATTTATTGGCTGATTTTAATACGATAACGAAAATTTCTAAAATTCTATTTTTTTAATTGAACGTCGCATTTCGTCTATACATTGAAAGATTTCTAAAACATTTCCAATTTTAGATTTGTATTTCTTGAAAATGACAAGAATCGGAATTTTAAATTAATGCCGACTATTTATTGTTAGTTGATTTTTAAAATTGCCTTACAGTTTCTAAAAACTTTCAGTGATTTTTTTAAAATTTGTACAAGATTTAAATTCAAACAAAATTCTTTTTTCAATGTAATTTTGTAAGTAAAGGATAGTCGCAATTTTGAAAAAAACTAATTATGTTCTCATTTTGCCTCAAAGAAAATATCCTAATTAGTGGAGATACTAACAGATTATAAAACCCAATTTAATCCATATTCATGATGACATCATAACTTCCTATACTGTTTCTATCATCAATAGATTGAATGAGACAGATATGAGATAAGTACAAGGAACTAACACAAGATATGTAAGCACTGATCGTTATTATCTTCCGTTGATGAGATCTAATAAGACTGAAACAGCTGTCTGGAAGTATAACAATCAATGACTCAGGAAAACTGCAACTTGAGGTATATTTACGTAATTCATACACCCTTAAGCAATGTATAAGATAACTAAAAATCCTACATTTTATTTTTTTGTTTTAATTAAAGTTGAACTTTAATAGACTAACAATAAGATGCTTAAGATCAATAACTAGAATTACATTGGCAAGTTTGATTTTCGAGTATGCATTTCCTAGTAATAACAGACTGCACAGATTGCAGTAAGAGAAGCTTTTAGTTTACTTATTATCTAATTAATATTGATCCACTCTAAAATAAACCTTCTAATATTAAAATTAAATTCT
>VTPC01004269.1:0-23399 GCA_011009095.1 Ignelater luminosus
ATATCATCACATTTACATTTTTAATATCATCACAATAGATACTGTTATACATATCTTTTTTGTTGCAGCCTGCAACAAATTAAAAGCTTCAACCTTGCCCTTATCAGACTTGAATTGCACGCCACTGAAATATAATATTAGTGTTGGTGGGTTTGATTCTGTTACCCCAGCTATTCGTGCAGTTCCAGAAACATCAAAGTGACGATGATGTAAGTGTTCAGGACATGCCGAAGGAAACTTATAAAGGGATGCTTTGAGTATAATTGCTCGCCAAAAGCGTGATGGATGACTTTTGTGTCGTCCAGATGGTGAAGACACCATTCCTCTGCAATTTTCTCTAGGCTTTTAAGGTTGTTCGTCTGCCATTGTAAAGACTTTCCTTTTGTATTCAAAAGAAAAATTATTTTCAAGCAAGGAGGTATTTAAACCATCTCCATTAAGTAAACAAAAAATTAATATTGTAAAAAAATATTTATTATTCAACAATACAGCTTTTTAAGTGGAAAACTGTTCTCGGAAATGTTCATCTTGCTTCTATCAAAATGAAACAAATACGCTGCCAAAGCCAAACAATAATAGAGAAATACTGAATACAAATAACTTCCCTATTTACATAATCTAAGAGACTCCAGCTTCCGATGTCAATTCTTTTAAAAAAACTTCCGTAACAACCTCATTTTGTTTTCCAACAACATAAAAAAAAGATTACGCATGTTTATGTAAACTGCAAAGTCCTTTCAATGACTAATAAAAATTTGTACCATTCCTCGAAATACCATCACATCCTTTCATTAACGACCTTTCTGTCGTATATTCCGGAGTTTAATAGAACCGACCGCCCTATCGTCTAGACGCCTGCGACGCCGTCGCCGGAGGCGTCACCACGGCGCCGGCCGCCTGTTGCAATAGACAAACTGGATATGAACACACACACACGTACTACATACTATATGTGCAGAAATTTCCGGTTCCGATTCACGCAATCTCTAATGAAAATCGTTTCAGCTTTAAATGAAATATCTTCACTGACCATAAAAGAGCAATGTATGATTTTTCTAATTTTATTTTTAATTTTCAATTAAAAAAAGAAATAAAAGCTTGATGACCTCCCAATAAAAGTGAGTTTGATATCCCGTGTAATACTTGTTCCATAAATATGTAATAATAAAAGAAAAATAACAAAGTAATAAACGAACCGACTGCTGAAAATACATACAATGGCATTAAATCCTATTAAACATATCGAATCGCATCGATATGGCCCACATTTTAAGTCAAGTTATAGGCATATTTGCCGTTAAGTGACTGGGTGGGATTCCACTTTACGGATTAACAATATTTGCGAGCAATTAAGCTGAATAAAATTATCCCCTGGCTATACTAAACTAAATGAAATTTTTGATAAAAACTGCATTTTATTTTAATTTACGATCGTTTAAATTAACATTTAAAAGATCCTCCCAGTCGTGTAGATGTATAAAAATACTTTTTGTTTGCTTAAAGCGCTATAAAACACCTAATTTACGTTTCATTATAATCCATTTAGAAATTTACACTTTAAGCAGAAATTTCTTGTGCTGACGTTACAGCCACGATTAAAATAATAAAATGGGTTTAAAGCTCCGACTTTATACCATAAAGTTCTTTCTCTATTTTCAAAGTAAAACTGCAGGTGCAAAACGAAAAAGGTTTTCTTTTAAAAGTCCAAGTTCGTTTAAATTTATCGAAGAACTGGTTATCAGCAATAATCCAATCCTGTAGGCAGACCTACCTCGATATGAAAAACAGGATTAATTAATTTTATTTTTGTTCTCATGGTATCTCCTGCAAATTTGTTTTTAAAAGTGAAATTTATGGTAATGGAATAACATGCGGGTTTACAATAAAAAAAGAAAAGTTAAACTTTACTTTTCCCATACTACAAATACAATCTTTGTTAAATTACAAAAACTTAAATTAAATTAAATTAAATTAAATGCTCATTTTGTCATGCTGATACTTATTGTCGTCACTGCCCGTTCCAAGTTAATAATTAAATTACTCTTTAAGCTAGTTAAAGCAAGAACTTAAAATTAAAGTGCCATCTAGATAGTTTGCTGTTTGGATTTTTTTTTAATTCAACCTTTTCTGTTTCCTAGCGATCAAAAATAATCAAAATCCGAGTGTTATTTTCAAAAGAAATAAAATCTGCATGAATGAATCTACGACCACATTTACATATGTTGAATAACTTACATAAAAATGTCTGCACTAAGAAAAGAAAATACCAATGAAACGTTGCAGAATAAAACTAACGTAACAAGTAAACAAATTTCAGACGACAACATTTTATCGATCAGGAAACACATTGGATGAGCCCAATTTCTTAGGTTATTTTGAAAGTTTGATCATCTTAAATTCGTAATAGTAAAGTTGTAAATGAATCGGTTATTGTTGAAAGGGGTCAAGCGACATTTTCTGGGGTTTTTAGTTTTCTGCGTAATCTGACAATATTAACCTATCCACACTGCTTGGTGTTGAAAGGGACCACGCGCCGACTTACTATACACAGATAACAATAGTTGCATTAGCGTATTTATTGTTGAAAGGGTACAAGCGACGTTGCTTGTACCCTTTCAATATTTATAGGCCTATACTTACTTTCACTTTCTTGTTATTGGCGGTAGACGAGTTCGAGTTTGTCAAACAGCTTTTTTAAGTATATATGCAATTTCCAAAAAAAGGCCACAAATAATTAAAGATTTGTTTTCGAAGCATGAAACACCTCGTTATAAGAGAGGTCACAGTCCTAAGACCCATGCGATTCCAGAACAACAACATATTCTAATAAGACAGCATGTTGAGTCGTTCCCCATAAAACAGCCACATTACACGGTGGAAGCAAAATCCTACCTTGATGCTAGATTGATAAAATATGATTATTACTTGAAATATTTCCTAAAACATTTCAATTACCGTTTTGGCCGGTCTCAGGTGGATAGGTGCTGTAAATGCGAAGAGCTTGGTATAAAAATAAAAAGCCCATCGCTTGGTGATGCAGCGAAACAAACCGCATGCGCTGAATTAATGGTACATAAGCGAAGGGCAAAAAAAATTTAACTTATTTCTTAAGGAAGCTGAAACTCGTTTCAAGGCCCAAGATAATGTTTTAGCACTAGCGTTTGATCTCATGCAGAACGTACATCTCCCAGAAATATACCCGTACAAGACACTTTTATTTGATGCAACCAACTGGCAATCTGTTTGGGATTCACAATTTTAAAACTGATCAAAGCTCTTTTTTATATGTTTCATGAAAGAAAAGCTAGTAAAGGCCCAAATAAAGTATGCTTATTTTTATTGCACTACATCAAGAATTGTGTTTCACCATCCATAGAACTACTTTTATTTTGTGACAACTGTCCGGACGAAACAAAAATGATACAGTGCTTAGAATGTGCTGAAACAAGGTTTAAAATGGTTGAACAGATCTACCCTATCAAAGGGCATTCATTCCTTCCTACACTGTGACAGGGATTTTGGCCTTATTAAAGAACGGTTAAGGCAACATGATAAAGTATTTTCTACGCACGAATATATGGAGCTGATTGTCATAGCCAGTGCCAGAAACAAGTTTACCGTGATGAAAGTTCAAAACAAGGATGTGCTGGATTTTAAAAATTGGTGGGCAAGGTTTGGCAAACAAAATTCCATTTCTTTGGAAATAAACAACAGAAATGTACTAAGAAATGAAAAACAAAACTTTTCAGTTTCACAATTTCACAATCATTATTATTATTTACGAATCTTCTAAACCTGGGTATGTTGTTGCATCTCCATTCATTAATAGTCCTTTTACTAATCATACTTTTCAACTAAATATGCCTAAAAATCATGAATCGAAAGCAATAGGCAAATAAGGCATATAAGGAAAAGTTACCAATAGTGGAAACTAGAATTAGTCACTTGGAACTTACCTTGAAATTTATTCGAGAGGAGAAAACGCCGTTTTATTAAAACATTATTGAAAACTGGCCATTTAAAAAACCCAAAAAATAATTTCTACACTTACATTAAATATATTTGTTAGTTTTTATAAAACGTTCTAAAACACTCTTTAATAGAGTTTATTTTTCAGGGTGGTTTTTCTATCCGAAAAAAAATAAATATGTTTTAAGCAGTTTTTTGCTCTTTTCTCAAAACTTAGAAAATGTCTCTTGGCTCCTTTCAACAATAACCGTTTCAAATAATAATTATGTCGAATCCATTTTGTGTAATTCACAAATTTGTTTTCGAGGGTGTCCCCAGATCGACTTAACAATAGGTGTGAAAGACAAAAAATCTTCGAGTTGAAACTTGAGCCTGTGGGATCAACCCTGCTTGATTAGAAACTAACTTGGGCCATAGTTCTATTTTTGAGAAATCAAGCAGGCTTTGATAGGTATCAAAAACTTATTTTCGGTGTAGGTTAAGTACCTTTTCCGTGAAACATATTAAAAAATTTTATAAGCAAAAGGTGTTCAGAATACAAATTTATGCCTGCATGCTAAATGTGAAAACAATTGGCACAATTTGATTCTTTACTTAATTTTTAAATTTTACAAGACAGTGAATTTAAAAAAATAAATTTTATTGGTACTATTAATTACAAATTACAGAAAGGTTTACCTATGTAACTGCCATCTGACTAAACACATTTTTTGAGACGAACTTTAAAGTTGTGGCAGTTACATAGAGTAAAGTTTCCTCGAATATAAAAAAACTCAAACTGTGCCGATTGTTTTCAGATTTGGTATGTGGGCATGAATTTGGATTCTGAACAATTTTTGCTTATAAAATTTTTCGATATATCTCACTTTGCCTACCCTGGAAAATAAGTTTTTGATACCTGTCAAAGCCTGCTTGATTGATGTAGTTTCTAATCAAGCAGGCTTAAAATTCAACTCAAAAATTTTTTGTCTTTCACACCTATTGTTAAGTCGATCTAGGGACACCCTGTATAATAACACAATAGTCAATGTTTGGTACTATAACCTTTATTACGTAATACTGCTTTGCATCTGGAAGGCATTCACTCGACCAGCTTTCTGCATAATTCCTCAGGATTGCTATACCACGCCTCTTGCACCTCCGTCCACAGCTTATTATTGTTTTTAAGATTTTGCCCGGAAAGTGTGTCCTTAAGATGCTTCCATAAATTCCCTCTAGGACTAAGATCTGGAAATTGCGGTGCCTAATTTAATACCTTGTCATTATTTTTGTGAAACCATTCCTTCGCACGTCTCGACGTGTGCTTAGAATCACAGTCTTGTTGAAGTCCCCAAGTTAGTGGCATGTTTTCTTTAGCGTAACAGATCCTAATACAATGTTGAGTCATAGTCTGCTTTACCCAATAAATTGCGTTCACGCCGTACCACGAAAGGCAATCCCAGGGTATAATGCTACCACCGCCGCCGTGCTTCAGTTTTTATGTATTAAAATGGCAATTCCTTGTTTGTCAACCGCCTTACGTATTGCTTTCCATTAGAATTAAACTAATTGATTTTTGTTTTGTCGCACCAGAGAATATTATGCCATTTTGCAGCCATCTCCAGTCCAGACTAATTACTATACTCTTCTCTTTACAACATTCTTTTTACTAAGCAACGGAATTTTTCCTGGTGATTTAGCTGGCAACTGACTTTCTAAAAGCCTTCTTCTGACTATCCAAACACTAATACTTTTATTAATTTCGTTTAAGACTGTTGTAGCTGGTTTAAAGGAATCTTTTCTTACAAGACCTGTAATGCGATAATCTGTATTCTTTGATGTTTTTCGTGGTCTACCCCGATTCTCAATTGTTGGTTTAAGTTTTAAGGCATTAGTAATTTTATTCTGAGAACATCCTATTAGCATAGCGATTTGTTTATGTTTTACCCTGTTTTCTCAATTCTCTGATAACATATCTTCCTCCTCTGTACGATGTACACCTCGACCCATTTTACTTCTGTAAATAACATTTTCACTAACAGTTTTACATAATCTAACTGTAGGAGTACATTGTCAATACCAATAACAGGCACACCTATTATCTTGTTTTGTTCATTTATGTAGTGTCTGTAGATAAATTGGATATTCCCTCATAAAAGTTGTAAGAAAATAGTCATGTACTACCCTCTGTTGTAGTACAATTAAACTTTAGTATTCACACGTATTTTTTGTTCGCCACTGTATTTGGAGTCAGAGGGAAGGCTACTGTGGAATTTCTATTCTGCTCTGCTATAGTTGACACTACAAGTGGAATACTGAAATCTGACGAGAAACTTAACTTGTCCTTTCCACATGCAGTAATTTTTTTACAATAAGTACGAGCGGGTGTAAATCTTGTCCACCAAGAAACTATTGGCGTATCACAGACAGAAAATTAGGGATGTGGCGTAAAATAGATTGTTTGTTTTTATAAACAATAGAGAAAACGGTAAGTAATTCCTAACAGAAGACAATGTTTTTGATATTTTCAACAAAAGAAGGAAGTTATCAAAATCATCTGTATTGGTCGTAATTTACCAGTATATAGAATTGGTCTTTCCTATTCATTCGTGAGTAAAGTTCTTTTATTATGCCTGATTTGTTTGTTTTGTTCCAATGAATAAACTAAATAAAGAAAGTCTTTAACTGATGTGTTTCAACAAATAATATTTCTGACGTCAGACTTGTCCTATAGTTCCCACAAATTGTAGCGCATGAACACAATTTAAATTGTAAATAATATCTTCTAGAAATTCTGGAACTTTTGAATAAAGCAAAAAAAATCCAAAACTTGAGATTTTTAATTGGCATCTTAAAAAAGGCAGACCACTATTCAAGGAAATTCTTAAATAACTAGTAAATGCCTAACACATGCCTACTCAAAAGGGTAATCTCCTCAGAAAATCCGTTTCTTTACAAAAAGTTGGCGTAGTTCTATAAACTTTTCTACTTATTTTGGCTACTTTAAAACCATTTCGTATTTAAGTTTACTTTTTCAGAATCAACATGTATTTAGTGCTAATAACAGATTTGACATTTTTTGAAACAATCAAGATTTTTTTAATTTGCGAATTACGAGTTTATTGGTGCAAGCTACTATACATAGGAGAAATTTTCGATGACAAAAACACAAACAAGAGAGAAATAATTTAAGTTCGATTTTTTTTAAACTTCATTTTAGTCTAATATATGGCATATATATAGCATATTAAATAATTCAAAGCAGTTTTATTAAAGATTAGCTATAAAATTCAGTAAAAAAGTATTCTTGCATTCTTACAAGCAAACATAATGTCGACAACGCGACGGCCAGTACGTCAAATGGATATTCCCGGATAAAAAATACTTTAATAGATTAAAACATAAGTTCTGTTAGTTACCTTTTATTAGTCCATATAAAATAATTCACTTGGTGTCAGCTCACCTGAAAAAGAAAAAAAAATTAAATTAATAAAACAAACTCCGTTTAGGCAACAGTTTTCTTAATTTTATTTTCTAAAAGTAATCATGACAAGTATCTGAAAAGTTTTCCTACAGGAATCCTAAATACCCTAGCTTTACACGCAATAGTAGAAACTATTTAATCAAATATCTCGCTTCTTAAGCTGTCATACCCTGAAAGCTTCTTATTCGAGCGATTTAGCATGCAGACGCATCGAATTCCGTCTCTGAATTCGAGAAATCTGCATATAGTGGAAATAAACCGGAGTAAACTTCTTATATACGTATAGTATAAGCGAATAGACAGAATAGCCTAAAGCCCTTGTCTCAATTGAATGCCTTGTAATTCTGCTGCATGTCCGGTTATCGCAATGGATCTCCTAATGACCCTTTGTCTGTAGCCAATCCTGTTCCGGATTAGGGCTATATCTGCCACTCTTATCTACCGGTTTTACGTCTGGCTTCCGGCAAACGAGGGATTTAGAGAAATTTACTGGCTTTTTGTGGTTTCTCTGCACTTTTTTTGCATAGGCAAGTGTGCAGTTTAGATTGTTCCGTTTATGTTGTCAACGTTTAGCTGCAAGATTGTAGTGTACTATCTGCTTTAAACTAACAGCTTCTGTTAAGAATTGAGTTTTTTGTTTCTTTATAGAATTAAAAATTGCAACAATTCGACATGAAAAAAAGAAATAAACACAAAGAAATACCTCAAATTATATTGGGTATAAAAACGAAATTTTTAAACACAGTTGAAAAAACTTTCCAAAACAGAAATCGCTAAAGGAATAAATTATATATTTAAAGAAAAATCTTGAAAATCGGTGACGTGTAAAGTATCCGAGCAAGATAAACTTGAAATTTTAGTTTTCAAAAATTTTAGATTGTCAAGCATTTTTCATCCCTTCCAATTTAATATATTTCAATTAACAGGATTTCTAAAATTCTGTAACATTTTCAACTTTGTAATAGCTACTTTCTAAACATTTTATTTGATTTTTAATGTATTCTCTATTCACAAAATTTTTCCAAATATTTCATACATCATCGATATTATTATAGAACAAAAACCAAATTTAATAAAACTGTATTGGAATCAAGCATCAATCTATGCCTCAGAACGGACAACAAGTTAAAGCGATTTTTAGTAAAAAAGATAATTGTTCCTTGTAGAAGAACCGTCTATTCTGATAAACAAAGTGTAGGGTTTTAAATTCTTTTTCAACGATCTTGTTTAAAATCTTAATGGTTTCCTCATTATTTATAAATTAAAGAAATCGTTGATAAGTTAAGCGTCCACTGTTCTACTACCAACTTACAACCGTACAAAGTTTCTGGTTTTTTTATTATTTAAAATTACATAAGTAGTAAGAAGCGTTAAAGAATTATATCCTAACAAAACCGCTGGTTTTTTACAAGTTCCGTACAAAGTAAGAAGCACACACAAAATCATTTATGTCTTATGAGTTTTGCTCAATCCATATAATTGATTGATTTGATTTTAAATTAAAGTCACTCTTTGTAAACTTAGACTTCATTTTAGGGTATCTTCTATATTATGTTACTTTTATCGCCAGTTTTGATACATAATAATTAAAATATGATGAGAAAAAGTTCTAGGAATATAACTGGAGATAGCCGATAAAAGTTCCTGGAAAATCGCAGCAATAATGTGGGAAACCGTTTTTTATGGCCGTTTCCTTTTTGAACAGGAATCATTCTGATTTGCTAAGTCAGTGTTAGTTTTTACTAAATAACTAAACTAATTCTCGTTGTATCAGTACACTAAAAATGTTTCAAGCAAGATGTGATGTTGTGTTTGGAGTCAGGAATTTAAATAAGATAACAATTTTTATTTTTCAGTTTTATATTTGGTTTTATTTCTTGGAAATTAAAAACTTTTTAAAAATCATAATCAGTACTCGGAGCTTAGGAGTTGTACCTTGGTCATGGTTGTACCCATATAACAGCCTACCCCATCTATTGGAGACTCAAGAAACGCTTTAATATGACAATACCAAATCTTTTGTTTGCGGTCTTATCGAGTAAATTTTTTCTACCTCTTTACTCTTTTTGGTTGTTAAATGTAAGTACTTTTCTAGCTTATTCATTCTTTATGGACACGTCGATTATTATACTAGATATATTTGTTGGTTTCATTTTTTAAAATTATTGCTTTAACTTATTTTTTACAGAAAATTGGTGTACTTATTTGGTTGTACCTCGGACAGTGGTCCAAGGTACAAACAATGTTTATTTTTTACTTACCTAAGATATTTTCATTCTTTCCTCGTAGTGCAAAAAGCGGGTAAGATCAACGCAGTGGCGGTAGAAAATGCAGCTACAGTAGTGGGTGCTGCAAGGATGACGAAAAGAGAAGCATCCATGCACTTCAAGGTGTCAAGGACAACTTTGGCTCTACACTTTAAAAAGAATTCAGATGTTGTGAAATTCTCCTACCAGGCAACGAATGCTGTGAAGAAAGTATTCACGGACCAGCAAGAGAAACAACTATTGAATTATGTTATTCTGCTTCTCAGTGGTATTTTGGCGTGAATGTTGGAGAGACTCACAAATTAGCTTACCAGTTCGCAAAGGCTAATCGTCTCAAATACTCTGCTATATGGGACGAAGATGAAGAAGTAGGAAAGCAGTGGTATCAAGACTTTAGAGTGAAGCTTAAAAATGAACTGTTGCCCCGAAAGCCTGAACAAACAAGTTTTGGAAGAATGGCTTCGTTCAATGTTGGATTATTTTTGAACACGCACATCGAGGTTTATGAAAGGTTGAAGCTGTCGGTTGCCATACCGTATTTGGAACCATGATAAGATTGCCTGTTTAACAATTTATACACCTCCAAGAATTCTTGCTTCTAAAAAGAACAAACAAATGTCTGCTACAACCTTCGTAGAGCGAGGTTTCAACATAACAATGATTGCATGTGTAAGGTCTGCGGGGACTTTCATCCCGCCAGCACTGATCTTTCCCAGAGTGAATTTCAAGCAGCACATGCTCAATGGGGCACTTTTCGAAACCTTGGGGATGGCTAACCAGAGTGGTTGGTCAAACGAAACACACTTTGTGAAATATCTGGAGCATTTTATTAAAATTTCCAAACCATCTCTGGGTGAAGGAACTCTGCTAATTATGGACAATCATAAGAGCCATCTTTTTATCGAAGCTATTAAACTAGCGAAGAAAAATGGCATCACCATTCCTACATTTTCCCCGCATACCAGGCATAAACTTCAGCCGTTAGACAGAATCAGGCCTTAAAAGAATGGATGCAGACCAATCCTGGAAGAACTATTACCTTTTACCCCAAAGAACATCACTTCCAAATTCGAAGTGACCGGTATATGACCAAAAAATGTTGAAATATCTTGAGACGACGAGTTTCTCTCTGCTGAGATGAGCAATAGGCCATATGAAACACCCACAATCGCTCCTGAAGTTGCCCCTGATTTATTCTCCAGTGATTTCATAAGCCTGTAGACACCAGCAGCGGTAGCTGGTCCGTCGCACAAAGAGCATAAGGTAACACGGAACAGATATAATTCCCCAAGGCACCTCCAAAATAGGATCAAAGACCGGAGGAGAAAGAGGGACGTGATGTATTACTACGGACACTCCCGAAAAAAAAGCTTGAAATGGCGCAACGAAAACCTGTCCAGATGCCACTAGTATTTCTGAGGGCAGTAGGCCTAGATGATGAAGACGAAGAGGAGGAGGAACAAGGCAGTGACGACGTCCGTTTTTCTTCTCCACACAATAAAGACTGGACTAATGTTTTTACTAGAGGAGAAGACTTTCCTGGCAAGAACTGGGATTTGGTGGAGTTCAATGGAAAATAGCAGAAGAGGAAGGTGCCAAAAAGTGCAGCCCATTGTGTGGGTTCCATCTATTTTGTGAGCCAAATCCAAGGCCGCGGGGGAGGTGAACTTTCCATGAAGTTTTTGCGGAGAAAACGGAACACGTTCGTTTTTCTAGCGGTCAACGATATAGGAACCGTTGATGTTACGACCGTCAAGAATGTGCTAACTCAGCTACGCTTTCGACGGGAGATGCACGTCTTTACTGTTCAGTTTCCTCCAGATATGGATTTGAGATTTGAGAACTTTTGTTTCTTTTTTTTGTGTAAATATCATTATGATGACGAGTTTCAGATTTTATGTCAGTGCAAACCCATTTGTTTATTGTTGAAGTATGAATTATACTGAGATTTAGACTTTTGTGAACTGTATAACTTAAAGTTGACTGAATCAATTGTTAAACAAGTCCCGTAAACTGCGTCACTATAGCTTAGTTGCGATAATGCTATGATGCTTTCTTTAAGATCTACATGCAAATAACTGGTATCGATAAGAAGGCCCAGATTTTTACATTGTCCACGAAAGGAATAATCACGTCATTAATAGAAATATGCCCAGATTATTTAACGGCAATGCGTTGCGTTTTCCTTCCGAAGACCATACATACAGTCTTAGTAGGATTAATTATTAAAGAATGTTTTGTAGAGGTTTCTACTAAATTTTTTAAATCTTAATTTAAAGGGCTTGCGGGAACTAAGGCGTTATGTAAATGAAAATTGTAATACAATTGCCTCTCACTATTATACATATGTAATTGGCAATTAGATACTGATTTATAAAATTTTCTAGTGTAGAAAATGTAAAGTAAAGGTCCCAGTATCGAACCTTGAGGAACTCCCGTCCGTAATCGCAGCGCTTCAGATTAAACGCCATCCAAAGTTGCCTTTTGTGTTCTGATACTTAAATAACTTTCAATTAATTTAACTGCATGTAACGAAAGACCAACATAATGCAAGATGGATAGAAGAATTTTGTGATTGATCATGTCGAAAGCCTTACATTTGTCTCTATTCTGAAAAAAAACGGTTCCTCTTCTACAAAAGATAATAATTTGGCATTGTAAAATCTCTGAGAGGTCACTAAATAAAAGCCTTAAAGAAAACAAAACCAAATAGATACAGACAAATATTTAATTTACTAAAAACTGGATTATTTTATTTACATAAAGTGCCACTTACTATGTAGTGACAACTTAGAAAAATAATCAAAGCTATGCGAACCAATGTTTCATGTATCACTAAACTGCATAATATACAACAAGTTATCGCAAATTACACATAATTTCTATGGTAATTTAAAGTTCGTCAGGGTTATCACAAATTCAAATAGTATATAAGAACACTTGTTATTATATCATGCCATTTATTGTGCAATCAGATTTAAAGCATGCAACGACTTTACAAATTAATTTTGCTCGTTTCTTACACCTTAGCGTAGTATAAATAACCAAACCACCAATTTACCGTTAATATCGTTTCTAATTTCTTTTTTTTTTTAGTTGTCGTGGAAAATTTAATACGAAAATGTTTCCGGATGATTTCTTATTTGGAACGGCAACAGCTTCTTACCAAATTGAAGGAGCATGGAATTTAAGTGGTAAGTTTCTTTTCTCAAAACAAAAGGCAAGTAATTAATTTTGTATTTGGCTGCAGGAAAAGGGGAAAACGTATGGGATCGTTTCACTCACACCAGTCCCGAATTAATTATAGATAGAAGTAACGGAGATGTTGCTTGTGATTCTTATCATAAATATGAAGACGATGTAGTCCTATTGAAGAAAATGGGTGTTCAGTTTTATCGCTTCTCTTTATCCTGGTCAAGGATTCTTCCACAAGGTTTCGCTTATAAAATCAATCCTGACGGGATTCGTTATTACAACAATCTCATTAACCTTCTCATTAAAAACAATATTATTCCTTTAGTAACAATTTTTCACTGGGATACTCCACAGCCCCTTGAAGATTTAGGCGGGTTCACAAATGAGTTGATGACTGATTGGTTTGAAGATTATGCCCGAGTAGTTTTTGAAAATTTTGGAGATAGGGTTAAATTGTGGTTAACGTTTAATGAACCTAAACAGATTTGCCTTCAAGGTTACGGTCGAAATAGGAATGCGCCAGGTTACAATTCATCTGGAATTGGAGATTACTTATGTGGTCATAATCTGATAAAAGCACACGCTAAGGTTTATCATTTATATGATAAGGAATTTAGATCAAAGCAAAATGGTAAACACTTTATATTTAACTTTAATCGCTGCACCCTGTTTGATTTTTCTTTGTATAAATAAAGGTAATGTCAGTATTACTATCGACCTAGAGTGGATGGAACCAGGCACAAATTCAACTGCCGATAGGGAGGCTGCTGAAAGAAGCTTGGCTTTTTCCGTGAGTATTTTCCTAGATTAATAGTTATTTAAATTGCTAATAAGGCAAAATAGTTTGGTTGGTATGCCGATCCTATATTCCATCCTAATGGTGATTATCCAGAAATTATGAGAAAATTAGTATCTGAAAGAAGTAAAAGAGAAGGTTTTAGAAGGTCGAGATTACCACAATTTACTAAAGAAGAAGTGGAATATATCAAAGGAACGTACGATTTTCTTGGGCTCAACCATTATACAACATTCTTAGGAAAAGATATATCGGAGATACTAACCGATGGAAAACCATCCGTAGAGAAAGATTCAAGAACTGTTACATGGCAGGACCCTAGTTGGACAGCTAGCACATCAGGCTGGCTAAAGGTAATAGTAGAGATGGATTTAATAATCGAAGTAAAAAAGTTTTGGATTTTCTAAAGGTTGTCCCATGGGGTTTTACTAAGTCGCTTATATGGTTAAACAATAGGTATCAAAATGTACCAATTTATATAACAGAAAATGGGGTTTCCGATCATGGTGAGATAGACGATCAGGGTAGAATTAATTACTACAAGGTGTGATAATATAAATAATGGTTGTTGGATTTGGTTATTTATTGATTATTTTTAGCACTATTTAAGTGCTCTCTTAGATGCCATACATGACCATAACGTAAGTGTGAAAGCTTATACTGCTTGGAGCCTTCTCGATAATTTTGAATGGAGAGATGGATATATGTAAGTTACTAGTTTAAAAATCGTTTTACAGACACTGTTCTTGGAATACTATTATTTCATGAAAAAGTCTAAACCCTAATATCATTATGTAAATTTTTATTTCTTAGAAGTCGATTTGGACTCCACCATGTTGATTTTAATGACCCAGGAAGGAAACGTACACCCAAAGCTTCCGCTGAATATTATAGAAAAGTTATAGCAGCCAGAAAAATAGATGGTATCGACTAATTAATAATTATTTATAAGCAATCGAAATGTATTACTGTGTCCCTTTTTTTGAATATATAAGTCTTGACTATTAATCGTGTGTTATAATTCACTGGTTTAAGCATTATGTGTTCGTTATGTATCTATTACAATTATTAAGATTCGCTATCTGCGCATTGTGATGTGTTCTTCAGATTAGTTAAAAGAGATAAATTTCTAGAAACTCGTACAATGGCTAAGTGAAGGAAAAAAAGAGTGTCCATTTAACGTGACGTAAAGTGCGGTGTTACCATTTAAAAGTTTTAAGTCGGATAGCGTTACGCTGCAATGATGGGTAAAAATTAAACTTTTTTACTAATAAATGTGTGCCCCTGAGTCACATTTAAAATGTCATTTCTAGAATTACGAAATCTTCATCCGTTATTAACATCTTGCACTGTCCTATATCTTGCTGAACACACTATACTCATTGTTGGGTTGCACTAAAAGCAAGTTCAGGCTTATAATGAAATTTCGCACCTTTGTTAACGCATTCCCTACACTATTTGCCAGCATTCCAAGTAATGATATCAACAGATGCTGTAACAATCTTAATTGGGTTAAATGTCGTTTCATAAAATGGCAGATTTTACATACACACTCTGCCTCCTGCCTCTGCCACTGTTGAACTAGCATAGGTTTGTAAATAAACTTCTTTACTTTTGCTGTAGTCAGTATGCACGTCGAAGGAGGTCTATAAACCTCATCATATCCACTTGTCACGTGCAAAACCGAAAAAAGTGGCCATCTGCCAGTGCAGACTAAAAGATTGTGTTCACAGCAAGTAAAAACCTCGGAGAAGTGGGGGTGGAGGAGATTTTCAAAATAACCAAACTTAAATTGAATAGGATCCAATACAATCAAAAACCTCACTTATAACTTTAAGGTATAAAAAATCGATATTGGCGTCAAGAACCAAGTCAAGGTCATCAAATTCATTGATGTGGTTCCGCATCAGAGAACACTCTTTACAGGTGTAAGTAAAACGTCCTGGTAACAATGAACACCTCTTAACTTATCAAGAAACTTGTAATATCTTCAACTCTTGCTGTCTTTGCTTAAACAACTCACAACGGCTTGCTTAACCAGCATACCGCGCAAACCTACACAGGGTAATCTGATCTGGTCGTTGAACACTACAGACAGTATTGTTGACTCTAAACCTTTGCCAATAAAATAACAGAAAACTGCTTCTTCAGCACGCCATGCACTGACCCAAATATCTGGTTTACAATACCTACACAAAGATTTCAATACGCGTATACATTTGCTTTACCTGAAGGGTTAAGAAACAATAAACAAATGAAATACTGAAATATATTTATATTCGACTATTTATTAAAATTAAAATTAAAATCTCATAAAAATCAATGAATTTGAGAAAGATAAATTGAAGTGTATATTAAAAAAAATGATAAATATGATGCGGTACTACAGCCCTTATTGAGCCTTAAACTCTCGTAATCTGCGTCTCCAACCATCCGAATCCCTTGCTGCATCCTGCCTGTTCCAAATTCCTAGCATACATTCTGCATCTCTCCAAATATTGTTTTTCCACCGAGTTCTAGGTTTTTCTTTTGTTCTATATCCTATCATGTCTTCTCTCATAATTCTTCTAGGTATTCGTCCCTCTGGCATTATTTCAACATGTCTAGCCTATCACGAAAGCAACTATATTCAGATCTTTGTGTATCTGCTTCGGCTCATAGTTATACCTGATTTTCAATCCATCATCCTCTTTCACTGGTCCGTATATTTTTCTCAAAACTCTTCTTTCAAAGATGGCCAGCATCTTTTCTGTTTTTCGTGTGGGGGTCCACGTTTCACATCTATATGTGACAATGGGCCTCATTAGTGTTTTATAAATTTTAATTTTACTGTCTCTCTGTATCACCTTGGATCTTAGGATGGGGTTTGGCAAGTAAAGTACTCTGTTGGCCTTTATAGTTCTATTCCGTATCTCTTGCTTATATCGTTATTGGTGTTTAAGTTGCTCCACAAGTACGTAAACTCTTGCATCACTTTGGCGTTGTCGTTATCTATAGTCCAGTTTTGACCCAGTTTTGCTCCCGTTTTTATTTCCATCGCTTTTGTTTTACTTACATTGATTTCTAATCCGTATTTTGTGGATTTTTGTTTTAGTTCTTCACATCTTTCTCTTAGAGCTCTTTTAGATCTTGCAATTAGGTCTAGATCATCGGCATATCCAACAATTTGTCTCTCTTTGTTTAGGATAGTTCCATCAGCATCTACATTTGTGGCTCTGACGACCTTATCAAGAATTGTATTAAAAAGTAGGGGAGCTAGACCATCTCCTTGTCTCAAACCTTGTTTACTTTCAAAATCCTATGAGGTGTGCTGTTGGATAGTAACTATCCCTTTGGCTTCTTCCATCATTATTCGTGTCAGTCTGATGAGTTTGTCTGGTATACCAATTTGTTTGATTGCTGAATATAGGGGCTTTCTTTGGATGCTATCATAGGCTTGCTTAAAGTCTATGAAAACTTGATAGGACCTGTGTTAAACTCTCATGCCTTCTTCATTATCTGTCTGATTTTAAATAAATGGTCAGTGGTGGATTGTCCCTTCCAAAAGCCGGCCTGGTATTCACCTATCTGTTCTTTAGCATAGCTAGTTATTCGTCGATGTAGCAGTTCCGTAAGAATTTTGTATGCAACACATAACAGCGAAATATCTCGCTAGTTTTCGCATCTTAGCTTTTTTCCTTTTTTATATATTGGGCAGATCACGGCTAAGTTCCATTCATCTGGCATGCGTTCCATTCATCTGGCATGCGTTCGTCTGGTGTATTTGTTCAGTCAGTTTGTTACTTCCACATTTTATCAGTTCTGTCGAGACGTTGTCTATTCCCGGGGCTTTACTATTTTTTATTTTCTGTATACAATTTCTTATTTCATTTAACGTCGATTCTTCCAGCGGCTACTGCACATCGTTAACTGTAAGTAGTTCCTCTTGTTCTTGTTGAGATGCCTGTCGAAATGTATTTTCTATCTCTCAAGTGCATCTTTCATATTTACTAATGTTTTACCTTTTGGTTTCCTAATCATAGTTTCTCTGGGCTGGGATCCTTTGAGTTGTTTGATACCTTTATAAAATGTTTTTGTCTCTCTAGCGTCATGCTATTCCTGAATTTTTCCTATTTGATTTTGTAGTTGCTGACGCTTTTTCTTTTTGCATGTGTTCTTTGCTACTCTCCTTAGATCTTCGTACCCCTATCTTCTAGCCCTTGCTCTCCTTTGCATCCATTTGATTCTGGCTTTATTTCTTTGAGTAACTGCACTTCCGCATTCTTCGTCATACCATTCTTTCCTCTACTGTCGTTCTTGTTTTCCGATTACTTCCTTTGCAACATTTGCTAAGGTTCTTTTAATTGCTGTTCAGAGGGTGTTCGCCGATTGCATCGTTTCTGGGTCCTCTCCCATTCTTTTTATCTCCTGGTCTATTCTTTTTCTGTATCTGAGCACCATACTTTTGTCATTTTTTAAATCATTAGTTCTGTATCTTTTGGCTCTGTTTCCTAATTCTTTATTTATCTCACTAATTCTCTGCCTCAGTTTTGTCTTAATCAAATAGTGATCCGATTCCGGTACTACACCTCTATAGCTTCTGACATCCATTAAGTTTGAGTATGATCTGCTGTCTGCCATTACATGGTCAATCTCATTTATGGTATTTGTCGAGGCAATATTTACCACAATGTCAAATATAACTTTTAACCGTGTAACTTGTAGCAATAACAAAAAGGAGGAACTCTTAAATAAAGGTGATGATAAGAACGAGAATTATAAAACGCAAAATTTTATTTTCTGACTTATGTATGTTGCAAAAAAAATAAAAGAAGCCATAGGCTTTTATTTAAAAACAACAAAAAATTTAACTCAATAGAGATTATATCCCTAAATTCAGTTTTAACCTCGGGAACCCTTCGCTGTGGAATTTACATTCTAAAATGACTTATGTAGTTGATGTTATTACATATAAAAAATAAATAAAGCTATCACTCAGGAAACACCTAACAGTTAATAAACAGTCCATGTTTTTGCAGATTATTATTCGTCATTGAATTCTGTGTACAACAATTTAGTTATTGGATAAGTTGTTCTTGCGCGCGCAGCGTGCAAATCAGGACGTGTCCGACGCCATCAGGAGCAGTAGATCTTGGGCTTTTGTGTGAAAGAGTCCTCGCATCCTGGTGGATGCATTTTGGTGTTGCGGTTTCCATAAAAATTAGTGTTGGTAGTTTATTAGATTTATCATTTTCTTGAAGTGTATTTAAAGTATATCAGTGTAGTGCTGGATTTCGAAAAAAAGGTCACCGTTTAAAACACATTGCTTGGAAGCAGGGAGTCGCTCGTTCCTTCGCTGCTGCAGCGGAAATTTATAGTGGCTACATCCTGATCCTCCCCCTTAGCGCTGCGTGGAATACAGCCAGTTAGCGGCGTTTTAAATAATTAAAGATGCAGTTGCCCGTATGAATAAAGTTTGGATTGCCACAACTATTTAAAGGTTAGTAAACAAAAATTAATAGAGCAGTGTTTACGTTTGTTTAGCCTAAATAAACAAAGTGCATCCAAAGCCTGTCCAATGGAAAAACAATGAAATTTTTGCTTGGCATTAATGTAAATCGATAACGACTATTTTTAGTATAATCATTATGGTTTTATGTCCGTTTTCAGTTCATCATTTGTCTCACAAACAATGAATTTATAATTCAGTAACGTCAAGTGTTAATTTGTAATGTGGACCAGTTTTATTTTAATCATAACTATTCTGTCTGTTTTTTTAATTTGTACGCATGAACCAATTTACTGTTGAGTTTTGTTAAATGAAATCAGATATTTTAAATTTATTAAATGCAGTCGTAAGCTATTAACAAGACGTTCGGCGGGGTCCACACACTTGGTTGGCGTTTAGGGAATTCCCCTCGAGTGTCACTGGCCAGAATTCTGTGCAGTAAAATTTAATACGACCATTGACGTTTATTTTATAAAGTTTTATATATATTGTGTAATCACCTGCTTATTTGCTTGGTTTCCTTTTTTTTTGTTTTGTATGTAACGCTTATTTATTTTTTTTATAATAGAATTGTTGTTTGAAAAGACAGTCCCTTTATTGTACCTGCATGCACTGCTTTAAGTGGAAATATTAAAGTCACCCAAGCACTTTATTAATTTGATTCAGTTATACTAAATTTTAACTAGTAAAGAATATACTGGGTGACTCAAAATACCTTGATATACTGAGTGATCCAAAAAAAAGACTTGATGATTTGATTTAAATATTCCAAATTTAGTTAAAGAAACATATATAAGGGTGATTCGGAAATATCCCTGTATAGGGCGGTTTAACGCCTTGGGTAAGTTTTTGTTTCAGAAAGCTTTAATAAGTATTTGTGAAGCTGTTGCCAATTTAAGAGGAACTATGGACCTTTTGAATCTCGATATCTAGCTGAATCCATAGTGGCGCCTTCAATTAGTACCGATTTTGAGCTATTCCAGTGGTAAGTAAGCCGTTTTCGACTGTTTGCTAATCTGGGTATCAACAAACTTAGTTCTTCGTGCCTTTTAGTTGCTCATTATAAGTCTGAGTCTTAAAGTTCATTTCGGCACGTAACACTCAACTTGAGCCACGCCAACGTAAGTAAAATAAAGACAACAAAACAAACATTCCTGTCTGCACAATGGGATGTTCTTGCCAGTTGCGACCTGCAACGCGCCAAGATGACAAAATTACGTATCTACAAAAAACATTACTGTTATATGTTGAAATACGGAATTACACAGGAACCGTCTATGAGCACAACGCGGCCTCATACACAATGGGAAATTGAATATAAATTATCCCACATTAAAAAAAGCTCAACTTAAAACAGCATTTTGTTAACTTACATAATTCCAAGAAATAAACGACTGGAGTGCAATAAACAATTATTTTCAAGGAATCATCCGTGTGTTAGAAGAAACATCGTGCAAGATAAGTCAAACATTGCTTTCAACCAGAAATTCGATAAACAAAACTAATTAAATGTATTCACAGGACGTTATTTTTAATTTTAAAATAATGTTACACACTAACGACAAAGCACTAGGGTTATATAAAGCTGTATTTCTCGGACGTACTCAATATCTTCTAATATGTCATTGTGTCCACCTTTTTCTTTTTTCGTATCTACTGTTATTTGATCACAAGAGAGCTCAGATTACTATTTTATTAAATTTATACTACGCTAAGCGCTAGATGATTGGCAAAATAGTATCCACTCGAGTTTCTTCTTGCTGCCTAACTCATCACAGCTGAAACAAGTTGTGACGTCGGTCTAACATATAAGACAAAGCTTGTTTGCTGTGGTTAACCTGCAATAACTGGCGTTTCATAAATGGAGAAGCTCGTACGAAGTCCTCCCGTCCTTATTGTATCTGTGGTCTAAACGCTCTATGTTTGAAACTGTAAGAAGATTCTTTACGACACATTGTCACGCCTGTCAGTAATATAAAAAGCTCCCCAATTGAAAGTTTGGTGAATGAAACGTCAATTTGAAAATCGATAGCAGTTAAGCAACTTTTCACATGTTTATTTGTTTGACAAGGTGGGCAGGGTAACTGATCGGTGTAAAAGGCACAGACCAATCAGTTCAGCTTACAACAAGCTTTTTCTTTAAACAATATAAGCCAATATAGTAAAAATACCTCCAATATGCAAAGGATCTTGTGAAATCTGCAAGATTAGCAGCAATAATCTCATCCGAATTTTACATCCCTCTGAGCCATTCCACCTAGCTTACTGCGCACTAAATAATACTGCCCTTTGATGATGATAAGATGAATTGTTTACCTATAGCATTAACGTTAGTTGTATCTGTGTGGCCGTCAAGGAAGATGCAGTAGATTTCACCCTTCTTATAAAGGTTATCTAATTCTTGATTTACGAATATCACAACTATCTCTTAAACGGTCCTGACTTTACGGTGATCAACTACAAAACGTATTGTCTCTTATAGTAATCAAGTCAGCATCAACAAAGGCGACAGGCACGCAGGTCAATACCACATCTAATGTTCTGCATAGTAGCTTTAGGTATCTCTAAGATGATGTACTGCACCTCATATTGAAAGTGAAATACGTGCTTGGTTTTCTTAATTTTAAATCTTAACTTCTTATTTTAGTCTTGGAAATTTGCTATTTGCTCTTCCTTATCATCGTTTAATGGTATTTTCCTTTTTTTCTCCTGTCTTCTTGTCACTTCTGCTTTCTGAATCACGCAAATCTATCAAGGCGATTTAATGATTTTTAAGCAATTTTACATAATTATTTCATAAGCACTTTTAATTAGGCAAGTTTTAAAGTAAAGTAAATTGAAGACACGAGAAGATAAAGATGTATGGCGTAACATTTTTTTTTAAATTGCTTTTTGTCCTACATGCATTTCATCCACTTGCGTTTTCTATTGTTTTCAATAACAACAGACATATAAAATATACATAATGTAAGTACTCCATTTATGAAAAACCAGATTTTCTATATTTACATACAATGATTATCCAAAAATACAGCAAAGTCAACAAATTGACATTTCAAGCAGTATCTCATTCCATGACATGCCTCAAAATAGAGTTCATCTTTGTGATAAGATAAAATTCTTAATAGAAATCAGATTAAACTTAAACTATAAAACAAGCGAGTTGCTTATTGTAGAAAGAAATAACACGACAAGCATGAAACGAATTTACAAGCTAGTTCTGTTTATTGCTTGCACCGTAAGGTTTGAATTACTTAGAGAAGGTACAGTGCTAATAACTTATAATTTTTCCTTTCATTTCAGTTCATACGGAAAGCTAAATCCGAACAAGTTTCCCGCTGATTTCTTATTTGGAACGGCAACAGCTTCCTATCAGATTGAAGGAGCGTGGAATTTAAGTGGTAAGTTCCTTATTATTGTTACCATCGCTTCTAAATTACCTTTTTGCCAAATAACGAAACTTCATTGAATTAATCTTCTTATTGCAGGGAAAGGAGAAAACATGTGGGACCGTTTCACTCACAACAATCCCGAATTAATTTTAGATAAAAGTAACGGAGACGTTGCCTGTGATTCCTATCATAAATATAAAGAAGATGTAGCTCTAATGCAAAATGTGGGTGTCCAGTTTTATCGTTTCTCTTTATCCTGGTTAAGGATTCTTCCAACAGGTTTTGCTTACAAAATTAATCCTGACGGAATTCGTTATTACAACGATCTTATTGACCTTCTCATTAAAAACGACATTATTCCTCTAGTAACACTCTTTCATTGGGATACTCCACAGCCTCTAGAAGACTTAGGTGGTTTTACCAATTCGTTGATGGTTGATTGGTTTGAAGATTATGCTAGGGTAGTCTTTGAAAATTTCGGAGATAGGGTTAAGTTGTAGTTAACATTCAACGAACCCAAACAGATCTGCCTTCAAGGTTATGGCCAAAACAGGAAAGCGCCAGGCTACAATTAATCTGGAATTGGAGATTACTTATGTGCTCATAATCTGATAAAAGCACACGCCAGGGTTTATCATTTATATGATGCAGAATGTCAATCAAAACAAAATGGTAAACAGAATGTTTACTTGAATAATAAGCTACATTTTATTATTTTCTTTATGTAAATAAAGGTAAGATCAGCGTTACTATCGACACACACTGGATGGAACCAGCTACAAACTCAACAGACGATAAGGAGGCAGCTGAAAGAAGACGGGCGTTTTTG
>VTPC01004270.1:0-16979 GCA_011009095.1 Ignelater luminosus
TAATAGCGATCCAGTTTTAACGCAGGTAAAAGATTTCTGTAACTCGGGTTGGCCCGGAAAATGCAAAAAGTTTTCTAATACTGAACTTTCTGCGTTTTTCAAGTTACAAGATTCTCTTTTTGTCAAAGATGATTTAATATTTTTACAAAATAAACTAGTTGTTCCAAAAGCTCTTAGAAATTCCATGCTTAAGAAATTACACATTGCTCATTTTGGTATTGAAAAAACTAAGGCTAGGGCTCGTAAAATTTTTTATTGGCCAGGTATGTCTGTGGACATTCAAACTTTTATTTCAAAATGTAACACCTGCCTGTCATATTCAAGAAATACAGTTAAAGAACCTTTAATTCCTCATGATAAGCCAAATAGTCCATTTTGTAAGGTTGCTTCAGACATCTTTACATTTAGTGGTCATGATTATCTGGTAGTAGTTGATTACTTTAGTAATTGGATTGAACTTCTTCAGTTAGAATCCAAATGTGCATCAGAGATTATTAATAAATTAAAACTTATTTTTTCTGGGCATGGAATACCAACAACTTTTGTTTCAGATAATAATCCATTTAATAGTATAGAATTTAGACATTTTGCAAAACAATGGGATTTTAATTTAGTAACTTCAAGTCCCAGATATAGTCAATCTAATGGACTTGCGGAACGTGCAGTCGGTATTTGTAAAACTATGCTAAAGAAATGCACTGATACTGATAGTGACATTTATAAAGCTATGTTGGAATACAGAACAACTCCCCTAGCAGGTCTAAATTTATCACCAGCAGAACTTCTCTGTAAAAGAATGTTGCGTACTACTCTTCCCGTTTCCTCACATATATTAAACAAGGAACCTCATATAAATCTTGAACAGTTAAATACAAAGAGGCTAAAAGCAAAGAAATATTATGATCAACATTCACAGCACCGTGATGTCTTTAAGGTGGGTGATAGCGTTTTGTTGCAAAAAGAAAAGGGCAAACAATGGGTGCCAGGAGAAATAGTAGGTAAAGCCAAAACCCCTCGTTCTTATTTTGTGAAGGATGAATTTAGTAGAGTATTGCGGAGAAATTCATCTTTTTTGAAAAAGCGCCTGTCTAACACAACAGCTCATTGGCGAGCTATTGATTTTGATTTTGATGATACAGTTGAGCCTAGTCCCTCTGTGTCTTCAGTGCCTGAGGTTTCAATTAATGGCAACAGTTCAGTGCCACAAATAACTAGAACTGGTAGGGTTATTAACAAACCTGTCAGATATAGAAATTAGTACTTAGGTTGTAAGAAATATTGCAATGTTAATTTTGTGTTTATTACTAAGAAGGAGGAGATGTGTGGAGTGTGAACGTGTGCACAGTGTTGACATGTGAGTGGTGTGAACATGTGCTTAGGCACCTGCGCACAACGGCAGACTAGAGTGAAAATGAACGAGCAACGTTTGATGTACGTTTAATGATGTTTGTACAATTCAACAATCATTGTTAATGTTGTTTAATAAATAATACCTAATAAAAGTTTAATATATTTATTACGTGAAATATAAAAACATAACACGAATAACTAACTATGCCCATGACGATGTTTCTCGTCTCTCTATCTAGAATAAGCTTGCCTGTAGTAAAAGGAGAGTTGCAGTACATTTCCTCGTTTAGATCAAATTAAACCTCGTTTCTTATTTCTAAGTCAATATCAGTTTCCTTATCCCACGATTAGGCAAAATATGTAGGTGATGTATTAGCTATATCTCCTGGTCCGATAGCCTTTATTATTATTTTTCACATTAATGTAGGAGATAGTTGTAATTGATTTATTTCCACCTATTGCCTACTCTTTTTTCTATACATCTGTAGGGACCGTGTTTTTTGTTAGTGTGAGTACGCAGTTCTGTCACGAGCTTTTCTTTGCATTAAATAGAATTTTTCGATACTGTGCTCTTTTCTGCTAAAAGTCTAAAGTGCTGTTTGAACTTGTGTAGACCCTGACTTTTTTGCACCACCAAGGTACAGGGTATTTGTTTGCAGTTTTTATGGGCAACTTTACAATACATTCATCTGCTGTCTGTAAAAGCACCGTCGATGTGTTTTTAATTGACTCAGCTGGATTGCTAGTTAGGTATTCAAGCGATTTCAGTCTGTTTTCTAAATTAGCTATTTTCTGGTAGCTGGACATTGTTTACTTTTAGATTTTGAAACTCTATCATTCACTCAGCTTAGGATAGTAACGCGAGTAAGTTTGGAAGAAAAGATCTATTGCACAAAAAGTACCGTAGCGAGCAGAGAAGTGTGTTGGATTACCAGAATCCACTCACAGGATCAGTGTTTGCAAAACCTAGTGGGGCTTTCTGAATTAAAGTCTCCAAAGAGAGAATAAGAGTTTAGAAGTGGTAAAACTAATGTGTTTGAATCATTTAGTGTTCACTCGGAATTAAGTAAGTACGTAAATAGAACAAATAAGTACTTTTACTAGAAAGTCAATTCCGCCAGCTACTGCTTGTAGATTAGTATTCATAATAACGTCTGAAATACACACTTGACTTTTTACCAAAATTTCTACACCGCCGGGTCCTCTAATACCATCAGTGGTATCATTTCTAAATATTTTATAATCTTGTAAGTTGGCACGAGGTCCAGAAATCTAGACTCTCGTATAAATGAAGGTGGGTTTATTAATAAATTGATTTGTACTGATTTACTAAAGAAATCACTGTAACACATTGCAAAATTGATTGCAAAAAAGAAAACATCCAAAATCTCTAAGTATTAGTGTACAAATCAGAAAACTTGAGTGTCGCCAGACGGAAAAACTGAAAATCAGATAGATCATGCTCTGATAGAAACAAAGGACATAAAAAACTAAAGAATGTAAGAAGTTACAAAGGTGCAGAAACAGAAAGTGATCACTTTCTTGCAAAAATTACTATGAATATAAATAAACAGAAGAGACCGACAATAAGAAAAGAGAAACAAATGATTTATGCAAGAAAGAGCAAGAAAAACGTAAAAAGGAAGAATACAGAACAAACAAGGAATGCACACTATAGAACAAGTGGAAAATAATTGAAGCCACCATTTCGAAAGCAGTAGAAACTATCTAAAGAACAAACAATAAGGAAAATAAAAACGAATGATACGATAAAATCTGTAGAAATCTACGGAAAAGAGAAACCGGGCAAAATAAAACTGTTACAGAATAACACAAAAGAAAACGAAAAAGATATGTAGAACTAAGAAATAAAATAGCAAATACGTGCAGGAAAATGAAAAGAGAATATATGGAACAAAAATTAAAAACTTTAAATCAAACTTTTATTCATAAAGATTTAAGAAATTTTTACCAAGAAGTGAAAACCGAAAAGAAAGGAGTTAGACAAAAAATATTATACTGTAGAAACGAAACAGGAGAACTAATTGACGAGACCTAAAAAACTCAGAATAGATGCGGACAACATTTTTAGAACATTATGAATAACAAGCTTGTAAAGTAGCAGATAACAGAAAAGAATAACTTGGAACACATAGAGAAAGAAAATGAGAGCGTACCAACGCCCACAAAGGAAGAAATATCACAGATAGTAGAAGAAATGACAAATACTAAAAAGTAAAAGCGTTTGTAAAAACGGTATAATAGCCGAACCAATAAAAGAAGGAGGAAACCTGCTGGAAGAAGAAATCTATAGACTAATATTAATAATCTGGACACAGGAAATCGTTCACCAGAGTTGGATGGGGGCAACACTTGCACCAATACCAAAAAAAGCGATTGTACAATATGCGATAGCTACAGACGATCGCAGTACCAGATGTGATAAACAAGATTTTTACAAAACAACAGAAACAAATTATCTGAAGCCAATTCGAGGATTGCCGATGCGGGTTTCGAAGGAGAAGGTCTACTAAAAATCAAGGGTTTACCATCAAACAGATTCTATGAACATAACTTGGCAATTTAGGCAGCTTTTATAAATTTTAAACAAGCCTACGATAAACTAAACAGAGATAAGATATTTAACAGTATAAAGAAATTAGGAATTGCAACAAAGATTATAAGACTGGTAATGCTAACACTAACAGATACAAAAAACACCGTAATAACAAACAGAGAGCCTCGGTGGCTCTGATAGCTACGCATCTGACTACCAACCCAATGGTTGCGGTTTCAATTCCCGGCCGAGGTCCTGAGATTTTTCACGCGGAAAAAATCTGAAAAAGGATGCCATCGTCTGAGAGGAATGTAAAAAGCAGTGGATGCCGTGTGACTACGATGAGTTGCACGGTAAAAATACCTACCGGGGTTGGAAAACCTCGGATTCGACTAAATTCTAGTTGGCGGCAAAATGGCCATAGTAGTTGAAGTCACGAGGTCCAACGGGACCGCGACCTGAAGCCTCAACCACATAGGGTAAGGGATACTATCATTGGCACCCACACAGTCATTGGCACCTTGTGAATATTTCGATAAATATTAAGACTAGTGCCCTGTTTATTGGGGAACTGATAAACTAATCTGGTCTGATAATATGTTACTTATGCGAGTTCATGATTTGCTGGCTAGGATATGACTATTTAGTTGAAATTTAGCTATTTTTGTGGAAGTGTTTCCCAGTCTCTCGTCTAGGAAGTTGCTTCGTTATCAAGGTTAGCAGGATTACGCCATCATTTTTTTATTTTTCGCTTGTTCTGCGAATTATTTTTTATTTTTCAACAACTATAATTGCTTATACGATTATTTGTAATGATTACAAAGAAGTTACTGGTAAATTGTTTGGTAAAATACTGTTAGAAATTAAAAATTTCAGTGACAATAACTGTGTCTAAACTTGCCCGGGTTTTAGTTATTGGCAGGGGGTGCCAATAACTGTGGAACGGTATTACTGTCAGAAAATCAAAGTTTTATGTATCAAATAGCAATTTTATTGATGGTTTATAACCATGTATTCATTGGGAATAAAATATTCAACCATCTGATATTATTTTCAAGTTTTTACCATATCACAGTTCTTATCACTGCTATTTAGAATCATCATGACTTCTGAAAGTGCCAATAACTGTATCCCTTACCCTACTAACAATACAACAGTAACAATAACAAACAGAGAAGAATCAAAAAGTTTCATAACAGAAAGAGGAGTACCAAAGTGACCCACTATCGACAACAATATTTAATTTTATTCTAGAAGTTACATTAAGAGAAAGTAATATACAGTGTTCGCCAGAAAGTTTGCACCATATGGGAAAAATTTTTATTAAATGACATGGAAAATTTGTTTGCGACACACTGTGGTCTGAGATTCGTTGTTAGGCGGCAAAAAGTCAAAAAGTCGAGATGTTTAAAAGTTTGTTTTTACTGTTTATTCAGTTTCTTAACCCTTGTTAGAACAGTGGAACAGCGTTTATATTATTTTTAAATTAGTTAATTCAATACTGTCGAGAGGTGAAGTCGAAAATTTTGTAAAGTGCATTGAAATAAGGATCTGTTTGAGACACTGATTTATTAATATGATTATTGTAGAAGTTTTCTTGGCTCAAGTAAATGGACACACAAGTATAAATAAACTTATACATTATTATTGAACTGATTATCTTCAATTTATGTAACATGGGAGTTGTAAATTTACATTTTCGTAACTTTTTTCAATTCTTTGGACTAGATCTTTTTAGTTACAACTAGTTACAAAATGAATAAATAATGTCTTAAAATATAAGTAAAAAGCTATCATTTCACTTAGTTTCAGTGTCCGCCTCTGTTCGCTTCAAAAGATATGATCAAATAAAAATTGATGTGTAATAGGGAACACCATACCAGCAAATCTTCTCTAAAAAATACAAATACAGATTTATTTCATAGACTTCTGGTAACCTCTGATCCATACATAACGACATTGCGAAAAATGCCAATTAAAAGAACTGCCACATTTTGTGACGCAGTCAAATCTTTATTAATTATGGAAGATGAAATTGACGCTTAGATATAAAATATAAATAAAATATTTTAAAAACCTAAAAAACGTTGTTGGATACATTTTTTAGCGAATCAGGTACAATTTAGACTTTTTGCCGCCTAAAACACGCTCCCAGACCACAGTGCGACATCAGTATTTGCTTGCTCCAGAACCAAAAGTGACCTAATGAAAAGTAATCAAGTGATCTCCATTACCTGTCAAATTTAACATTTTTAGAAAAAATGTTCAAAAAATGGACTTTTTGGACCGAATTTTGAAAACAGCCACGAAAAAAAATGTTTTCTCTAATTATTTAACAGCATGCAAATTTTTAAAAGCCTACCACGATTTTCATATTTTTCCCATTATTTCGCTTTTCCTTCAAAATTCCTTGAAATTTTCAGACATAAGCATGAGTATCTGGTATATGCTGATGACTGGGCAATTTTGGCGAGAAGCAGGAAGAAATGCACAGAAGTGATGGAAAGACTGGAAAATACAGCGAAGAAAAAAGGTCCAGAAATAAACGCCGAGAAAACTAAATACACGATAACGAGATCAGGGAACGAACAAACAGACAGAGACCTAACACATAAAAGCTCTACAGATAATAAAACAGAACGTTAACACTTTAAAATACTTAAGAATAAATATTAATAAAAGGAAAGGGGAAAACGAAGAAATCAATGGTAGACTGGCAATAGAAGTGTGGGGAAAAAAGTTACTAAGCCGTATCTATTGAGAAACAAAAGTCGAAGGACTGTGGGAGAGGAAAAAGTTGAGAATTACCAAAGTTCTCAAAAGTCCTTACAACACTAGTTAGGTCTTAAAGAATTCGCTGGCTAGGGATTGTAGTACGACTACCGGAAACCAGAGCTTAAAACAGGGCATTAAGAAGTGGAATAGACAGTAAAACAAGGAAAAGAAGACCGAGGAGGAAATGTATCGATGCGGTAGAAAAGCGACCTGAAAGGAATAAACGTGCGGAATTAGAAAGAAAAAACAAAAAACAAAAAGGGATGAAAAACGGGTGTCTCGTAAATGCCAGTAAAGCTTTATGTAGCAGAGCAGCCTTCCTCAAGTTCTTAAGATGCCAAAATTGAAAACACGAATGTTCCAACGTACCTAGATTTGTCACACGAACCAAAAAAAGAAATTTAAACTTGGCAACACTGCTGCAGGCAAATACAAAATTATTCGAATACAGGAACCAAAGTATCGCAAGAAATCAAAGATTTATTGATATAATTCCAGTGATAATGAACCATTATATTGTCAAAACTTGAAATAATTGCTGGCAACTAATTTCATCGGATTTATCAGTACACCCAAGACTTCCGTGTTTGTCATATCTATTTTCTAGTAAGAATTCAACTTTTAACAGCATCTTCAAAAAAGAGAGATCTAGCAGTTCTGCGCTTTAGCAAGGCTAATTATTGTTTCAGCAGATTCATTTGTTGAATTGGTAATGACTTTATTTGAATTCGATTCTTTGGTTTCTCTTTATTTAATATTAAAGATGTTAACTTCTGACCACTTGTACAAGAAAACTAAGCTGAGAGAAAATTCTCTTTTTGCAGATTTGCAACAAGCATTCATTGAAGAAGATGTTTACCTGATGTGGTATTTACGGGACATCCTGTATATTAAATATTCTGAAGTTCTAATATAAAGGAGTTTTTAATGTGGTTCAAAGCTTAGAGTGAACGAAATTGTTTTAAAGGGTAATGATGATACTAAACGCGTCAATTGACAATTATCAAAAGTTCTGGTAAAGACAATTCTATTTAATAGATACGATTATTTACTGCTAAAGGAGAAGTTATAAGATCTGTTTAGAGGACTTTTCCTATAAAGAGCAACAGTTTGGATCCCAATTTAACCGAGATTCTTTCTTCGAACGCTGACACAGAACTTGGTACTACCAAAACAGTTAATTTTTCTGAATAAGTAGTAAAAACTCGTTACTGGTGGTATTAAAGATCTAACAACTATTGTGCTTGGTTGTTGTTATTGTTTATTGTCGTTAGTTTATTCATTACAACTTAGGGAATTGCAAGGTGAAAATAATGTTCTACATATATGTCTGTATATTTTTCTTTTTTTTTTTGTTGTACTAAACATTTTATGAAAAATAAGGTTTTCTGAAAGATCCCCACTTTTTAGTTTTCATACTAGTAGTTTTAAATTTTCAATTTTTGCTACAGCCTGAATATTGTTATGCCATATACTATTTGCGAAACGCAGGTGTGACCTTGATACCAATTCAAAACAAATAAATGTAGAACTTTTTATATGCTTTTGATTTTTCTTATTCTTTTTAAAGAGCTATCAGGTATTGACAACCTTAAACTAATAAAGGCATCAGGACTAAAAATAAATCAAGCAGCCTTGATGGGCGTTTGAAGAGAGAAACGTCCTTTAAAGAACGATAACCTTGTAGTCATAAACAAAAATAATCTTTTATTACTTCTTTTTTTAAGACAAAGATGAAGAAAACAATAATTGTTCTAAGTACACAAGGTAAGAGTTACAAAAATAATGTTTTCCACTAAAGAGAAATACAATACAATTGAAAAATATTAAAGAAGCCAAAAGCTTCATTTTTATTAATTTTTAATTTTTCTTTGAAACTTTAATTTGTTTTTAATTACAATAAGTATGTTTATAAAATTATTAAGGTTTTAAGACGTCAAATTAGTACTACTAAAATTTATTAAAACACTCAAGTTTCACATTTAAGATATTGTGGGAAATATTAACGTCTTGAACTAGTTAAAAATCGATGTTACAAAGTTTAGAACAGATTATTATTAACGTCAGTGACTGCTTAAAATTCGATTGCTAATTTAATTAAGCATTTAATGGGTTGGCATAATTTAGCTAAAATAATTGATTATGTTTTTAGTAAATTAACTCTTATTTAATTTTGACAAGAGTGAAGGGTATTTCAAATGATCAATAAATAAAAACATGAAAACTTTATTTATTGGGTAAATAGCGAATAAATATCTCCGTACCATTACCGTTTGAAAATTTGTATTCAATTTTTAGGTTGGTTAATTTACAAAAAGGATTTTACTTTACTTACAGAGTTTACGAGAATTTATGTGTTAGTACTACACACAATGTTATAGTTTCAAGTAAAGTACACCTTTTTATAAACTATTAATTAAATTTCAACAACAGTTTTTTTGTTGTAGACATAAATCTATCGTTGACATGAAAACACCTATTACATTATTTACCTTCTATTTCCAAGTAGCATAATATATTGGTCAGACTAACTTATTTAGTACCTAACATTTAGTCACGAAATTTTATTGTTCATTCCCAATCGAAGTTCTTAGATGTATTTGTACATTTGTGGTTTCTAATAAACGTTATACTAACAATGTGGAGAAAAATCTAGCGTAATATCCTTGTTAATTAAATCCTATTGTAAGTAATACTTTCCTGCACATAACATAGTTCTAACACTATATTGTGACGTAGTAAATTGTATGTAATAGCGTAATTTCCATGTGTTGTAAAATAACCACAACACTACTAACAAAAGTGCGTTGTTATGTAAACAGAACATAATTTTCTTGTTTCTATCATTTATCATACTATTTTGCTTACTTTGTTGATATATCAGTTTTTCGAATCTGACTTGAAAAGCTGTCATTTTAGTATTATTATACTTCCACTTACTATACATAATTATAATGTAACGTATAAATGTATTACACATAATACTTACAATTTAATATGACGGGTCCTTAAGGTACTCAATTTTTTAAAATAGGTACCTGAGAAAAATAACCATTTTTGTAAATAACCCTTAGAAATAAACAGATTTTCTCATTTGCATTATAACTAGGGTAGAAAGGAAATATTCTGGTAAACCCACCCGTCGTACTTTCTACTTCTAGGGTTTTCAATACCGTTCTCGGATTAACAGAGTTATATTGAACATTTACTTGTCTGTATTCTCCGTATTAACCATTCGTTGGTTGGTTGGTATTATGTATCAGGTCGCCCAGGGCTAACTGGCTTCAACACAATAGTAAGTCCGCTATACTGATAGGTATGATGCAGTAATTCGGCAGATCCAGTCGTCCGTCTGTCTGGCATCCTTGTATCAGAGAAGGATTCCTCTTCTCTCAACTACACCAATGGACATGGTCCTTCGATCCATTCTCTTAGAGACTAGTCCGTCATGGTCTTCCGAGGCACGACTAGCAGCTATAGACTCAACAGCAACTACACCGACCAAGTGCACTCTGCACATGGGACACCACGGAGAAGATTTTCTACATCCGAAGAAAGGCGAAAATGCTAACACATTTTCTTTCCATCAGTTTGTCGCAGCAATAGCCAACCTTCTTATCACCGGCACATTCTTCTGCCAGACCTGCATTCACGCCATCAGTGTTGAAGAAAAAGAAAAGAAAGAAAAAAGTTCCTACCATCAACACAACAGATGCGCATACTGGTGCAGACTAATTATCTTCACACTCACAAGGAGCATGTTGCAGTAATCTCGTGCGATGCAAAGCGCCCTCTCGCAGTTGTGTCAAGTCAAACACTAAGGAAGTCAAGAATTTACGCCCCTCTATCTTGCCGCCGAAGAAGATTCAACCACAGGGACTTACGATAACCAACGACCGCCACAGCAAACAATAAACAAGAGCTTAACAGTACCCTCTATCAAGATGCGAAACAAGTCCACATGGTGCACATAAACAGAAATGATTACAAGTCCACCTAAAGGACACTTTGACGACTATACGATAATAATAATAGAAGAATACATACAAGGATACTACGACAATATGAAACTACGAGAAAGAAAATGAAAGAAAAATTACATGTCCGTTGCAGGACACACCATGGCACAAGCCGACGAAATCCGCTAAACAATTAATATTACTAAGTCCAAGTTAAGGACAATTAACTACAGCGACCTCGTAATGCCACTTCTGGTAACATAGTTCAGGTCCCTGCAAATGAGCCCGAACAGTTTTGTAAAGGATTTACGCCTTTTGCTAAGTTTCGGAGTTCAAATACATTTAATCTAAGGAAGACAATTTAAGGATTTTAAGGTATGCGATTTTACTGTCTTTAGATTTAAATTATTAGATATTATGGTAAGCGATTTTATCCTTTACGGATTTAATGTATTAGATATTATGGTATGGGATTATAGAGCTCGACCAACCTCAGAAAAGCCCTGAGTGGGCGTGTCAGGGGAGCTACATGTTGACCAAGTACACTTGCCTCCAAAAATCTTCCGGCTGGAAATTTAAATAAAATTAAACACCCCCAACAACATGTAATAGATTTAAGACAACTTTGTGTCAGTTAATGTACTCGAGTAAAATTACGCTTTTGATTGGTCGACGTTGTTTGTTATTGAAATTAGTTCCCATATTTTCTGAGGCTTTTCTGAGGTTGTCGGACTGTAGTCTTTGCGAATTTAATTTATTAAATTTTAACGTAGCCTTAAAAAACCAGGAAGAAAAAATAAAAAGTATAAAAAAGGGGGTGGATTTAGGGGGGTAGGGATTAAGGGTGAAAGTAAACAAAAAATGTCTTTGCACCACCTGATAGAGGATAAAAAGTTATGAAACTTTCAAAGTTGAACCATCTCGATATCTACTGCCGTTTGGGGGTTAGAGAGCTTTAAATAAAATTTAACGGATTTTTTTTTTCTTTCACGCCCTTAAAGTCGAGTTCAGCCGATACAATAAAATATATGTCTAATGTTTTGACCCGCACTGCTTATATACCAAGTTTGAAAAGAATCGGTGAGGTACAGTGCATGACCCTTGTAAGTATAGATCTTTGGGGTACTCCCGATTGTAAGGGTAGAGATTCCAAAGTGTTGTGTTTGTATATTACCGCTTGTTGACGATTTGCTAAGAAGATCATTCTGCTAAAGCATTAACTGTACCAAGGGTGTCGCCGAAATACCAATTCTTATTGATCAGAAAATCTGTACTTACCCGTTTAGGTTTCACCTATATCACGAGGCTACTTCCTTTTCTAAACAAGGCCAAATACTGTTTAGGAATCTTTAGACACTCATATCATGAAGAAAAAAAGTTCTTTCTTCTTACCCTTCAGACGGCCGAGACACGGCGCCTGCTCGCATTCCAGTAGCAGCTAGGTCTCAAATCCCGTAGCGTTTGGAGTAGAAACGAAGTCCTACACTTAGAAGGTACGATAAAGGGGAGGCGGCTTGGTAGAGAACAAGATACCAAAGAATGGAATTCTTATCTCATGTCCTTGTACAAAGTAATCTCGAAAGTTAGAGAACAGGAATCGTCGGTAAAAGTCAAATCTTCAGTTTGGAACACTGATAAAATCAGACGGAAGACAGACTTGATTCTCAAAAAGAGTCAGACTCTTCCATGTAGAATTTATTGGTAGAGGCTCAGAATTCTTAAAACCGCGACTGACTCTAAAGTAAATTATTAGTCTACCAATTATTTCCTAGATTTTATTTAGAGCAGGAATAGAAGATGTAAAATTTATGTAACACCTTCAATTATCGGCGCGAGGGAAACTTGAATAACAAGAAATTTCTAAGTACTTGAAAAACTACAAGTCCCAGCTCTTACTCTTACTCACGAGTTCATCCGAGATAAAAACATGTTTTTTGGGCTGTATGGAAATGCATCCTTGAAGATCGTATTGTCCCTTATTAATTATCTATGGGGTTTTAGGTTCAACTATCAAGAACTCTATTGGGAATCAACTAGTTAAACCAGACGAAATTCTATGAACTACTGTCTAGAAGACTGTACACATGGGCATCACCACGAGATAATTCAGGAAACATCACAAGAAACCAAATTGATTATAGTTTTGTAAACAAACGATTCCGAAATAGCTTTACATCCGTTAGGACATACCCCGGTGCGGATATCAAGGAAGTCAAGTCAAGTCAATCGTTAAATTCCCGCCGAAGGCGGGAGGCCGTTTTAAGCTCCTCGTGGAGCTTCTTCAGCTAACGGATATATCATCTGACCATAATCCCACAGTAGGAACTTTCAGAATTAAGCTGGAGAAGATCAGAAAAAGACAAGAATTAAACGATGGGACATAAAGAAATTAAAAGATCAAGATAGAAAATAAGAAGTAAAAAAACAACTTAAGAACAGCTTCAGAGACTTTACAAAAAAAGGTAATGCGGACGATATACATATACAATGCGAGATCATCCGAATGGGTAAAGAATTACTTAAGCCCAAAGCTACCAAAAAGATACCTTGGATGACCGATGAAATCCTCTAACTGATGGAAACAAGAAGATCGCATAAAAATAAGGATATGCAGTCCTATAAACGCATATAATAGCAAATTAAGAGAGAAATAAGGAGAGCAAAGGCAGAATAGCTAAAAGAGAAGTGTGAAAAAATAGATCTCTTAGAAGCAAAGTACAACCACTTTAATATGCATAAAGAATTCAAGGAAGCTGCTGGCCTTTTAAAAACAAGCACCAGTGGTGGTGGACAAAAAAACCAAGCTAGATAATTAGAAGAACTACATCAGAGAGCTTTTTAATGATGAAAGAGAAAACTGTCCTTTTATTTGTGAAACTGGACCATCTATGACAGTGCACGAAGTGAGAAGGGCCGTATTACAGATGAAGGATGGCAAAGCGTTCGGCCAATTTCCAAGTCGAATTTCTAAAACTGATCGATAACAAAGGTGTAGAGTGATTTACGACAATCTTTAACTCCATTTATGATTCTGGAAATATACTTCAATCCTGGCTTAAGTCAAATTTATCACAATTCTGAAAAAGTCCAGCACCAAAAAATACAGCGACTGCCGCACTATAAGTCTCATGAGTCATCTGCTGAAACTCTTCTTGAAGATTTTTCACCAACGGATATACTAAATCTGCGAACAACACTTGGGATGAACCCAGTTTGGATTCAAAAACGCACTAGGAACCAGGGAAGCCTTGTTCTGAATTAGGTTCTATTCCAGAGAGTCTAAGATGTAAATTTTGACATTTATGCGTACTTTATTGACTACCAATAATTATTCGATAGAGTACAACATGACAAACTAGTTCAAGTGTTGAGGAAGATTGGTTTAGGTGACAAATACATGAGAATCATCATACATCTGTACTGGAACCAACTGCCAAAGTTCGCATTGAGGGAGAAGATTCGAAAGATATCCAAATCCAAAAGGGAGTACGACAGGGATGTGTGTTGTCCCCTCTGCTATTTAACATCTATTCAGAAAAAATATTCAGAGAGACACTTGAGGATCTAGATGAGGGAGACCAAATAATATCAGATATGCGGATGACACGGTAGTATTTGTCTGTAACAGTCTTCAAGGTTTGAAGAAATAATGTCACGCTTTGCAATGACTAGCCAGCGGTTTGGGCTAAATCTGAACACAAACAAGATCAAAAACGTAGTAATCAGCAAAAATCTAGTACAATAAGGGCAAATACTAGTGGATAATAGGACCGATAGAGAGGATAGATAAATACACATACCTTGGTATGACCACTGGACCTGGACGACGAAGAATCTCGTGACTGAAAGTCCTAAGCACATGGTTTAATATGACAACAACTGGCCTATTCCGAGCCGCAGAAAACAAAGATCAAATAGCGTTGGTGATTGGCAACATCCGATAACGGATAGGCACTGCAAGAAAAAGAAACTAGACCAAGCGATCCAACCTTTTTACCTAACCAGCAGTCAGAATTTTATTAACTCAAATCTATAAAGGCAATGAGTAAAAAACCTCTCCATTTTATCCGTCTCTACAATGAAAGGAACACATCTCGTCGATACAGTAACACCTCTAGCAAACACCAAAATCTTCGCTAACGCTTCCACATACATCCACGACATTGGGAAAAAAAACTGTAATGCCGGTTCAAAAAAAGTTGGGAACCTGCAATCTCCCGCCATTAGTACGGCCGGGTCCAGTGCAAAAGCAACCACACCAAACAAACTACTTCTAACACAAATCCATTGCAATCTAATGTGGCAAGTCTGTTGGAAGTATGAAAAAAACCTTGCCAACTAATCATCTCTTTAGCACGTGTCACAAGTAAGGAAAAGTACAAGTAGGGCTGCGTTCTGAACAAATTGTACCAAGCTTTCTCTTTTCAACAATTTTCAAAACGATGTGCTCCGCACCGTGAGAAACAGTACTAGAAAAAAGAAGAACCTGTTGATTAGCAATCAAGATGTAAAGAGGAAAAAAAACCCTAAATTTCAGCATCTTCATAACTAAATTCAGCTTTTACAACACAGTCTGCTTTAAGCTTTTGAATAAAAACATTGTGTATTATGAACAAAATTTCTCGGTATTCGTCCACTGCCTTTCAAATCTGGTTAGGATACGTCCTAGTGTGAGTCAAGAGAAAAGAAAATGCTTCAGTAACGCAACATTGAATCCTTGAATCTTTTTCTAAAACTACCGAATTTTAATCAAGATCTGAGTTTGCAAGCTCCTAAGCCTATCTACGACTGATAGATATCAATAAATAGCATCCTAGGCGTAAGTGATTCACATTTATAGCTGATCGTGATTGCATTAGGTTCAGAGATAATATTGTGTACACCGAGAGATTTCTTTCTTCTTTTGTTGTAGGTATAAGGTATGAGGAAAAAAATCAAAGTTAACAGACATAGGCTGGGCAGCGTTCAATCGAGATGTTAGATTGCCTCAATATTTTTCTTCCTTTAAAGATTTTACTTGGTTAAGGAGTCAAGTTTCATGGTCGCAGTATTGCACAAAAACAAACAACATATCCAAATTTATAGAATTCTCTCAAGTTATGACTAACTGTAACAATTAGAAAATGAGTCGTCCTGGAATACCTTCGCGGCCAGACTTGTTTTACTTCATCTACTCTGCCTAGAAGTTTTATTCTCATATTGGTGCTAGCAAGTACACAGTCTCAAAATGAGATCTGATCTACAGTGATAGATTCTTTCATTTTTACTTACGTTTATTGCTAAGCACACATTCAACAGTTTTGATAGCATTTTATGGTAATGTTCCTAACGTTATATCTTGGATTTAATTAAAGACTGTTCTTTATTCATTGAAAAGTTTTATCATTGTTTTTGTTGGGTATAGGTTTCTAAGCATTTGATTCACTAAATACACCATAAATCTAGATAGTACGATATTAGTGCAATAAGACACTTTGTTACTTAATTCTGTATCAATTATTTCTTAACCATGTCTCGTTTAAAATCAACAATGTTGTGTCGGTGTGCTGGAACTGTTAATTTCTCTTCAAATTTAATTTAGTGCCAAAAACCTTTACAAAAGCTTGGACCCTACGGAAGTTGAACAAAAAAGTTTTTTAAAGTCTTTTACAAATGTACATGTGGGATATTACTATTCACGTACGCAGTATTAAAGTATTTACTCTTAGATACGTACATTAACCCGAAAATAACTAATATGAATATTCATTTAATGGAATTTAGCATGTTTGAATGTCACAGGAGTATTTAATATTCTATTTGCCGAATATAAAAGCGGATTAACTTTGTTCAGTACCACACGGGAAAATCTAAAAATCCGGTAATTACCAGAGGTAATATTAAACACATATACTCAGAGTTTATATTTTCTGTAATAATCTCGTTGTTAAATAAAATGTGCACGAATTAATTAAATTAATGCCATTGTGTAGAACTTGTTTCATTGATTGAATATTAAACTTAACCACGAGGTTAAGAGCAAGGTGATTAATAAATGAATCTTTCAAACAAAGCGTTCTGGTTCTAATAACCGTATAATGTGCTTCTAATTGCTTATGCATGTAGCGTTCACTTAGAAACGATAGGAGATACTGTCACAGCACAAATTAATGCCAGCTAACTAAGGGACCAATTTGGTAATTGTTTGTAATAGTTTTCATCAAAGTATCCGCATTTCGGTAGTAGATATATGTTTGTCAAAATTAACATATCTAAACTTTAGGGTGAAACATTATTTAGATTTATTGAACAAACTTTACATATGTATGTATAACATAACGAAAATATTTTATATGCTT
>VTPC01004279.1:0-23389 GCA_011009095.1 Ignelater luminosus
TTTTTTTTATAACTTGAAAACAATTAAACAAAATAAAGATTTAGAGTAGTTGCTGTAGTAGAGAGATTATGCCATACAAAGAATTCTTGAACAATCTTCATTGTTTCAAATAACAAAGATACAGCTACTTGTTGAATTTCGAAAAAATCAATTTTCGCCTATAACTCAAAAACAAAAAAAAATATTTAATTTCTGGTTGCACCAGTGAATACGACAGAAAACAATAGATAAAGAATGTGTATTCAGTTTGTTTCTAGCTTCTGTAGTTTCTAAGATACCCTGTGTTTAGTAAGAATTTGGACCCCTCTGTACTGTAGCGGATGTAAGCACTCAGTGTAGTCTAATCAGACTCTGCTAACACGATTACGTCTTCGAACAGATTGTCTGAATGTTCGTTCAGATTTTCTTCTGTTACAGATTAGTAATCATTTTGGGTATAATAGTTAAATATCAAATTCTATAGTTTGCATGCGGAACGTTATTTTATAATTTATGTTCTGGTTACTGGTGTACTTTAGATTTTGCATTTGCTAAGTTGGAACACTTTGAAAACTAAGTGTTTTAGTCGAAAATTGTCAGTTTGAGCTTGACACAACTATCATGACCAATAAAGTAAATTTTAGTTATTGGTTACAGCAGAAAAGTTAATAACATTACCAGATTTGGTTTTGGGTATTAAAATGGCACAGACTATTTATAATTATGATTTCTGCAAAACTTTAGTGTCTGTTCAGTCACTGTTAATTATTGTTTTTCAGTTATTCTCAAAAACTGTGATAGTGGCATATCAACAAGCAGATTATATCAAATTGATTAAAACTACTAAACAATTTTGGAGCTCGGACAAATGCGACAAATCAACTAAAGCCGAATTGATGTCAATAATGTTTCTGAGTGTAAATGCACAGAAAATATTTATACCGGCCGTATTTATATGTGTGCTACTTATGATACTGACTCCTCTGTTTGGAATATCACCGATACCAATGGGTATTTGGAGCCTGGAAGGATATGACGCATTGCGTCGAGCTGTAGTTATTATTCAAGTACCCCTATTAGTTTATGCGTTTCTTCTTATTGGTTATTTTGACTGCATGTTTTTTGCGTTTTGTACGGAAATTATAATTCAATTTAAGATCCTCTGTTACCACTTGAAGCACATAACTGTTGTCGGTGCTGATTTACAAGAAATGGAAAAGAATTACTCAAGGAAAATGAATATCTGTATACGACAACACAACTTTTTGATAAGGTAATGCAAGAAATAGATATAATTCTTTACTTGTATAGTATAAATTCTGAATTATTTTGTTACAGATTTGTTACTGAATTTCAGAATCTCTATTCAGCCCCATTACTTATGGAATATTGCACAGTTGCTCCCATAATTTGTTTCCAATTGTATGCAGCAGCAGAAAGGTAAGTTTTCTTTCGCGTAGAAAAGTAAAAATTGTATGTAGTTACAAGTAGTGACGTCGGTGAGAACATTCATTTTGAACCATACTTCGTAATTTGTATACAGAATATTGATTTGAAAAGTTGCTGTGGATTATATGTCTGAGACTAAAGAAAAAATCTAAGATCACTTGAAGCTAATTGATTAATATGGATAGAGAAGTAAGTTACACTCTTTCACGCAACCTCTCTTTTGAAAAAATTAGGCATTGTTAAGATTTCTTGATAGTAAAATATTTTCGTCTTATTATTATTGCTTAAATTCTAATTAATTTTTGCTTAATTGTTCCTGTTTTATTTTAGGCTAATGGTAGGAATTTTTTGAGACTATCTATCAATCTTATCAATTTCCTTTATGTTTGACTCTGTCCTTTTATTATTTGCATGCGTTGGTGCGCCTGAGGAATTAATACATCGCATTAAACGTCTTATGACCACATTGACGAAGTTGTAAATAAAATAAAAATATTGACTAATTTACTCTGCTGTACTTTAAATTGACAATCTGCTACCTTCAATTTAAATGTCGGCCCCTGAAGGCGGCATTTGATTGTTCAGCTAAACTCAGCCAGCGTGGGGCAGGGTCTGATGGATAGGACCTCTGCTAAAGACAAAGAAAAAAAAAGAAACCAAACAAAGGACGCTAGGATCTAATTTTCAGTTGGCCTAAAGGAGTTAAACGTTTGACGATCCAACGGAACGTGTATAGTTCAGGCAACTAAGAAAATTACCTACACTAAAGAAAAAAAAAACAAAGAAACCAAATACAAAGGAATATTTAATTCAACACAAGTAATTGTTAATAATAACAGGTAACTTTTGACATATGACAAATAATAAATAAAAAAATTTAATAATAATATGGATACAAAGAAATCGGTTAACAAGTCAATTAACAATCGAAGGTATATCTTTGCAAGATTTAAATCTGCTTCTTTCCAGCCAAGAGGTAATATTTATGAAAGTTTAATTCAGCACTAGGGTTGATCTTACAAGCGCTTACACGGTGCATCCTGTGTATTCTTACCACATCAAGCATATGTTTAATTTGTTCAAGTACCTGCCATCTTGCACGGCGTTCCAATAACTTATAAGTTAAATAACAGAATTTCTTAAAATCTTTTGTAAATGTAATTACAATAAGTAAAGGAGAAATCTAATTTTTCTTTTTTTATAAAAAAATCAAATGTTTTAATTGTCAAAATTTTAAGCGTCAAATTTGAATACTAAAAGTTGTAACAGGAAACTATAAAACTAAAACACAACAATAACCAATTCAATAAACAAAACCTTTCTGATTTACACGTAATCTTTGTTGGTGCTCCTTTTCCAAAACCAAGTTCTTAATCCCTGAAGTTGTACTAGTCGCGTCAAGGTGTTGTTAATACCTATCCGGGCAAATCTTCGTTTGAGTCAGGGAAACACACTGATCCTAAACAGAAGTAAAACAAGAAGAAGAAGAAGAAAATGAAGGAACAGGCTTTAAATAAAAGGAAACAAAGATATGCTAAGGATTCCTAAGGAATGAATATGAAAAATTTACTTTAAGATCGAAATCGGCTCCTTGTGGACTTGGTCATCGAGATCCTGCATACGCAGTAAATACGAGGGTGGTCTGAAAAGTTTCCGACCTAACAAAGATACAAGACACTTCTCCCAGCGATGCTCCCATCTCTGTAACCCGTCCAAATAGTACTCGGCATTTTTCTCTGCAAAATAATTATTTACGAAGGTGATTGCCTCTTCATTTGACGAAAATCTTTGTCCTCCGAGCGCAATTTTTAGATGAGGGAACAAAAAGAAGTCGCTTGGGGCTAGATCTGGTGAGTAAGGCGGATGGTCAAGCAGTTCAAACCGTAATTCGTGGATTTTCGCCATGGCAACCGCTGAGGTGTGAGACGGTGCGTTGTCTTGGTGAAACAGGATTTTCTTTTTCTGCAAATGTGGCCGATTTTTCGCAAGTTCTGCCTTCAGCTTGTCAAGTAATGATGCATAGTATGCTCCTGTAATGGTTTTTCCTTTTTGAAGATAATCGATTAAAATAACTCCATGACTATTCCAAAAAACAGTCGCCATCACTTTCCCAGCCGAAAAAACAGTTTTTGCTTTTTTTGGAGCCGGTTCCCCCTATGCAGTCCACTGTTTGGACTGTATTTTTGTTTCGGGCGTATAATGGTGTATCCAAGTTTCATCTACAGTAATTAATCGGCGCCAAAACTCGAATTTATTTCACCTAAACTGCGCCAAAAGAGCGTCTTTTGACATGTTCATAACCTCTGCTATCTCTCTCACTTTAATTCGGCGGTCGTCTAGCACCATTTGGTGAACTTTGGCGATGTTTTCGTCGGTAGTTGCAGTTTCTGGACGTTCCGAACGTTCATTGTCTCCCAAGCTCTTACGGCCACGTTTAAATTCAGCAGCCCAAAATTTCACTGTGGTAAATGATGGTGCAGAGTCCCCATACACAGAATCCAACTCATCTTTTATTTGCGAAGGCGTATTGCCTTTCAAAAACAAATATTTAATGACAGCTCGATACTCGATTTTGTCCATTTTCACAAAAACACTCACATCAACTCACTCAAACGACTGTTACATAAAAACTGCGCGTCCAGAATGGCTGAAACTTTGGTGAGTAACTGCCAACAGATGAACAACGAAATTCAGTAGCTTTTATTTACGAGTGCTGCCATCTTCACGTTGAGGTCGGAAACTTTTCAGACCACCCTCGTACATTGGTTATTCTTCCACACTACTTACCAAGCTAACAATGACTAATGGAATAACCAAAAGCTCTAACTGTACACAGTCCACCCACGGTGCGATAAAGGCTGTACATTTGCTTTACCAAGCTTTTCTGCGCCAAAACAGAATTTTTCGTTTTCCTTTTTAGAAAAAAATATTCACGACTTCTGAAAATTCCCCCCCCCCCCAAAAAAAACTCATCAAGCTTGCTTTTGTAAATGAATACGCCAACTAACCGACTAGAAAGAAAATTTGAAAACAAACCTGAAAAATAATTCAATCATGATGAAAACAGAAATAAAACGTAACAAATCATCTTTTCATCCTTACATTTAATGATGATCGTATTGTTGTCATGTACAGTTAAATGTGTTTTTTAATAATTATGGAAAACCTGATTTAATTCTAATTTATGGGAAATGTCATAAAAATAGTTGCTCGCATATGTAGTGTGTTTCACTTCTTACCTTCACATCGCATTTTCTTTTTATCAACTTTTATGAATAACTCGATCTTCCAACAATACCTCATTACACTGTATTTTTTTAAATTGTAGTTATAACCCTTTTACCTGCCGTAGAGTAAGTATTTCCAGCGACGCACGCTGGAGCAAGTGCCCTCTAAACATGATATCAAATATTCTAAGTAAATTGAGTAGTAGTAAGTGATGAGTTTCTAAAATAATGCTAAATAAAACATAAATAAATTCATATAGAACCAAATTTAACCAAACAAAAATATAAAAAAATACAAAACGCAGTTAATATAATAAATTAAATTAATAAGATAAATTTATTATAAATTACTTATATGTATATATCTGTAATTAGATTTCATCTTTCGAGTCCGAAAAAGCTTCGCTACTGCCATGACTGCCCGATTCTTGCTGTGCAGGTAACAGCATAGCAAAAACTTCCTACGGAAAATGTTTTTATTTTCTTTTGGGAAATGGCCTCAATCCGGTGATAATCGGGTCAGATGAAATAAGAAGACGACAAAAATTATCTTTATTTGTCTTGACCCGATTACACTTTCTTCAAAAGTCTTCTCTAAATCTTTTCAGGTCCTTGTTACGGGCTTCTTGGGCTTCTTCTGATAACTGACCAATTGGTAACAAAGATGTCTCGATAACTTTTGGTCCATGAATAAGAAGCTTGTGTACTGTAGGCGGCGAGTATTTTTTGACGTATAATTTGGCAGTATCTATGTAGATGTTTCAAATTTTACCGGATCAATACGAAATCCGCTTGAAAGGGTAATCAATATAATATGAAATTTTTTTTATTAAATGACGATGTATTCCTGTTATAGACACCGATATATTACAGTTTTTAAAAAATCTCCTCGCGGTGTTTCCGTCTTTACTGCTTTCAAAGCCTGATTTAGGCATCTCTACTAATAAACCTATTTTGTCGCGAAACTCTTACTGAATTTTGCTTTTGTTTTTAGAAACCATTGTCTTCTGCTTTGTCATGACTTAATCGGAAGTTTATAGGATATATGCAAAAGGCACTCCAAAGCACCTAATCCAACCATGAAATATTGACAGTCCAAATTGCAAATGGGAAGACTGAATTTTCAGTCAATCACACAAATAACATTTTTGTTATTAAAGTGAAGATGTTTTTTTAATAATTGACACACTAAATAATCCTTATTTAAAAAAGGAGCGCTTCAGCTCGTTAATAAGTTAACTTCCTACATTCATTTATGTTTAAATCGTGAAAACATAAAACAGCTAAATTATGTTTCTTGTCAAGCTAAATATAAACACTAAACAACAATACAAGTAAAAATACATACACAATGTTAAAACACCTACCTGTAGACATATCTTCCATATTCAGTTTACGTTATTTTAAAACACAACAAAAAATATAAATGATTCTAATTGTTGTAATTTTCCAGTAAAGATGAAACTCGAATGATAGGTAAATTAAGTGCTAACTTTAACACTGCCGTAGTAAAAAAATAAACACATTACAATCTGATTAGTGCGTGATTATGTTAGCTTATCTTATAAAAATATATAAATTGTCAGTTTTCGAGTAGTTTTGTTTTTTCAATTGTTATGTTTAGAACGCTCTTGCTCCAGTGTGCGACGTTTAATATTTTTTTAGTTTCAGACATATAGCTTACTGCAACTTTTCAAACTGACACCCTGTATATAAATCAATAACGCTCTATATTTTATACGGCGTATTAATGTTTTAAAACATTATTATACAGTGTTTTGGGAAATTATCAAAAAGTAGTATTAATAAGCTGTTATTTCATTTACGATCACATTAATATCAAAAGAAGTTATTCACAAATTCTTTTATAGGACGCATGTTTTTTTTTGAGTAAAACTTATACTTTCGGTTTTAAAATTTACTTTGCTTACTCTGAAATTTCTACATGCGAATCACTCTGTATTTACGGAATAGCAACCTGAAACAAACGATAACTTTAGTATAACCAAAACAACCGACATAACCTTGGTTATTTTGGTTATTTGTAGAGAAATAGAAGACTTAGGTTCAGTTTTACAGTTAGTTTTGCATAACTTTAAGCAAAGCTTTATTGCCATGAAAACAATTGAAGCGGCCATTCTTAAAAGGGGGTACGTGCAAAATTTCAAATTGCCTTTAAAATATCTGTAAATTCTTTTCTTTTTTTTTTAAGAGAGAGCGCTAAAATCAATTTGTAGAAAAGTCAGGAGAAAACTCTCATCACTAAAGTCATAAAAAATTTCCTTTTCTTTTGGTTAGGCAGTTCTTTTTAACTTTACTAACAATTTGATTTTTGTTACATACCCTCTTTTAACAATGACCGCTTCATTTGTGATAGTGGTTTGCAACAGTTGTATTTCTATTGATTAAACTAAATGCTTGAACTTAAAGTGGCAGTATAAAATCGATTCTTAGCTTTGTTTTGTAATTATTAGGAATTAAAGCACCGAAGCCGGGTATCTATGATTTATAATTATTTATCAAAGTTCTGTTCCGTAATTGTAAAAAATCATTACAAAATTTTAGTTAGAGTTGTTTAATTACGGAATATACCGTGAATGATATGACTTTACAAGACTAGCAAGAAAATCTAAATTTCATCACGTAGACTGTAACATCTCTAGTAATTAGTAGTTACAATAATGTTTTACTGTTGTGATTCTCAACAATGTTTTAGCCAAGTGTTACAACAGCAGATTAGATATGCACTATCTTATTCCGCCCTTGTCCTTCAACTCTGCCTTTACTGCATTCCCGCAAACTACATAGCGAATGAGGTAAATAAAAATACAGGATGTATTCAAAACGGCGCATAATCTGCACACCAAGTGAATCTAAATTAAAATCTGAATCGAAAAGTTAATTACATTTTTTGCAATAAATCCATAGATTTGAATTGTGGTCAAGTAAAAGTTTTCAGGCCTTTTCATAAATAATGCCATATTAACAACAATGCAATATTGCAACATATTTTGAAAGATTCCACAGCGAAGATTTAACAATAATAAGAAGCGGATTATAGGCAAATTATTAAGAAGTAGAACACAAATATGACCGAATGTTTTTTTTTTACTCAAACTACAAATAATTGTAACCATTTTGTCTTATCTTAGTGAGAAATAGGAACGTTAATAACTTTGTCAAAATGATACCAGAATTTCTTTTTCAGTTTATGATGTAGAATAACGTGTTATACAACATATTATGCTCCATGTTTTTTAAATACAACCTGTATACGTTTTCTTAATGTAATTCTGATTTAATTAAGTCTTAGCTCAAAATTGCTTTTTAAATGAAGTACTTGTTTTCACTTTTTCAGAAATTACTAAATACTGTTAGCCAACTGGTCTATTTTCTACGGCAAATTTTTAGTTTTAATTACTGAATAAGAAACTACTCATTACCGAAGCTAGCTCGAAGTCGAAGATGGGCTGAGTAGTTAAAATGTTTCAATCTTGTTCTTGAGTTTCTAAATACAGTGGATTTTATTTCCGGACACAACTCAAATTTTGGGTATATAGTAAAATCAAGTCTTCATTTTAGATAGTCACGTCTCATTAATGCCTTTAAGTCCCCTGAGTAATCCGGTTGACAGATTAAAAAATCTTCTATCACCTCATTGGGACAGGTAGTTTGTGAGTTTAAATCGTTGTTATGTTTTTATAAAAAGAATTAGGTTGAATTTCAACTTCTCTACAGTTATGTGATTAGTTTCAAAAAATTTTAGCAGCATTCTAGTCGTCTAGATTTATGACTCAAAAAATTGAATTTTTAGTAACCAGAAAATAAGAATTAACAAAAAGTATTGTGTTAGATTCCGAATTTTACATAGAGTTTAAATATGTAAAAATAAACCAGGGGTTCCATTTAAAATAAGAAAGTTGATATTTTCGGTGAAACTAGAAGTGATATTAATAAGTTCAATATTTTCGGAAATTGCAGTTATGAGCAACAATGGGTCATATTGTGAGCTTTCTCTTACATATTAAATTTAAAAGATGTTTAATGAACGTCTGCGGACAAAAATAGTCTTAGGTAGCTTTTTAATTTAAGATGAAGATTGGCAATGGTTTTCAATAAAGTTAATAAGCGTTAATTTTACTCGACGGCTCAACATATCGCAAATGATATGGTTTAAGGTGTATCACAAATTTTATTAAAATTCTTTTATAAATAAAACAGCCATATTTATACAGGGTGATCATTTTAAAACTTCCCACCTTGAGTAACTCTTTAATTAGTAAAATTATTAAAAATCGCTGAAACGCGTCGATTTTGTTTTGGAGGGTGACATTTAATAACCTACTCTAGTCAGTTGTAACAAAATAAAAGATAATTAAATTCCCTACAAGAATGTCTACATTTATTTTCTTCCTAGGTGTTATAGTTTCGAAGATATTCGCCAGCAAAAACCGATAATTCTCGAAAAACTTTTTTTGCCTCACATTTTTCGTCAAACTTAACTTTGTAACTCTTCAGCCTTATGTTTTACAAAAACACCCGTTAGACAGGACAGACAGGATAGGACAATAATAATTACAAGAAAAATGATTTGATAATATTTCCCAGAAAGGTAGGATGAAACAACTCATCTTGGCCTGGCTCTTTTGGAACGAGAGGGTCCGGTATTTGCCTTCAACTTTAAAATTAATGGCAGCAGGAATTGTGGATTGTAATGTCATTTTAGAATTTTGCATACTCATCCTAGTTCTGCTTTGAATTTTCCTTTAAATACATTCATTTAATATGAATTTATCGTTTCATCTTGCTTTTTATTGTTTAGCAAGCTATTTGTATTGCTAACAAGTATTTTTCTTTAGAGTTTTGTTGTTAAAATTGTTTCCGTACGTGACTTTTTATCAAATTTAATCGTCTTACAGACGCCTAAACATTTTTATGTTACTTCAATTCGCAGAAATTTTGTTTATATATTTGGATTGCATATCTAGACGTAAACGTTCATTGCATGTCTGGTTAAAAGAACGTTTCAAATTACAGAAATGATATTTGGTATTTTTCCATTTCTTAATTGACCGTATGTACTTCATTTGGCAGTGCAGTGTATAACCAGCTTCTTTGTCCTTTACAAATTGAGTTGATGCGTTAAACATTTCTGGAGTCTCGGAGAGTTCTGTTTTGGTTTTGTGCGGAGACGCACGGGCTGTTTCCCGGCGTCTCGCCTCGGCTTGTTGGTTAACAACAATATATCCGTCGTAAATTCACCCTTCGTATTTGTGATAGAAGTATTTTTCTAGCAGGGGCTAGAATAATACATAACATCTCGTCGGATTTTGTGTTAGAATTTTGCGAGCGATGGAGGCATTCTTCAACAAACATATCTTTACCTTATCGTACAAGTATCGAGTGGATACTTGATGGCCGTTTGGCGTTATAATGTCCGCTTTTGCGGGACCGTCTAGTTGCGGCAAGCTGGGTAGAAATTCGTCTTCGTTTCTTTCTTTGGAAAACTCTACGTTGAAGCAAGGAACTCCGTTTTCTGTTTTAATGGGACTATTTTGTTCCCGTTATCTTCTGGATGTGAAAAATATACTTTCTCCAGTGTTTTAAAAATTAAAGTTATGTATTTTGGTCAATACAGTGCTTTTAAATTTTGCGGATTTTGTTTTTAACAACATCGACTACCGATCTCTCGCAGTCAGGATGTTTGGAATGGAACGGTCCTTGGCCGCGTTTGTTGCTGGAAGCGAAATACATCTTGTTGTGGAGTAAGACATGTTTAATTATAGCAATTTGTTATATGCATTTTGTGTAATCTTTTTGTATGTTAATTAATTCAGGTTTTATTTGAGTTAGGGCAGCATTATAAACATTCTCCGGAAAAGATTGAGGTTCTTTTTATTAGATTATTTAGAAATTTATTTTTAATAACATAATGTTTTTGATTAAATGATTCTCTTTTGTTTAAAGTAATATAATTACAGTTTCTTATTATAATTTAGTTTGATGTGTTTAACCTGTTTATCTTTTATTTTGTTTTGATTTATTTCACGACTTTAAAAATTCAAGAGCGAATCTATCGGATTCGTTTATACACGACCTCGTCATCTATTTCTGTACAGTTTTAAAACGTTGTTTTTTGTGAGTGATGTCATTTTAATTTCATATTTTGAATTCATTTAAAAGATTTTAGTAAATTTAATGCATGTTGCCAAGATTTGATATCTTTTATTTCCATAAGCATTATTTTCTCTAATGTGCAGGTAATGTATTATAATGACTTATAAAGTATTCCAGAATTTTAAGTTCTATTAACAAAGAATTGCTAAATCTTGCTGATAATAATTAAAAGGTTTCATAAAGTTGATGCTTTATAAAGTTCATTTCAATTATAATAGCGTGAGAGAGCTGCTGAATTTAATGCATATTATGATATTTTTATTTTATGTTTTTTGTGTTATTTGTGGAGCCAGTGTAGCTCTTTTGGGTAAACTGAGAGTGTATTTTAACATTAAGATACCATTTCAAGTTTGTATATAGAGGGTGTTCCTGGAGTGGACCCTTTTATATAGGGTGTTCGTCGATGTGGGGACAGGTCGGCGAATTGTATCATTTTGTGTGGTGGTGTTTCCTGGCGCTCTTTTGGTATTTCTTTTAGGCTTTTTAGCTAAAAGCTAAGTTTTAGGTTTAGGTATGAATATCAATACCTGGGTTATTTACTATCTTGGAAAACTCCTCGTCTTCGACCTTGAGCTACGGGATTGAACATCTTCCGATTTCTGGCTTATACGGGGATTAGGCCTCTTTTGCAGGTTTTTTCTGTTACAAAATTTCCGTCGTCGTCTTCATTTGTGTCCTGAGTATCGGATTCAGTGTACGCAGAGGATGTTGGGCGGGGTTCATCTTCGTCATTATCCTCGTTCATTAAAACGGGCACTCCGTTTAATCAGTCCCCCCTGGCAGTTGTAGCATAAAGAGGAACAATTCATGGAAACCTTCTTGCAGCTACATCTGGCACTACTGCAATCTTTAGTGTATTTGTAGAAAATCAAGTCCAAAATTTGTTTCGGTGCTGCTAGGTCTTTGATCAGCACCGGAGCTAGATAGTTTGCCTTGTGCTCCCAATCCCACAACTCTGGGAGTAGTTGGTTTCCCAACTAAAGCTGCACCTGATAAAATGTGCAAAATGAATGCTCTTTTGTTGCTTCCTTGCTTGGTAGAATTGATCAGAGATCTGGCTTGATATTTGCGGCGGATTTCAAAAATAAATGGTATCGATAGATGTTGAGGAAGCATTTTAGCATGCATAATTGTCCAGCTTCCTCAACATCAGCATGCGAGGAGAAGGGGTTGTAAAACACTTCGGCTGCTCTGCGAACATCAGGGTGCTCTTGGTAAAATTTTATAAAACCAAGTTTATTCTTCCGGAATGTTGCAGATGTTGAATCGCATCCAGTTAAAGCATGCAGGAACAGAATTTGTTCTACAAACATGGATTTGAACTTTTCCTCTGCCAGGTTTTATGAATAAAATGTTGCGGTCAGGTGGAGTATTTGCAGTAAGCATCACTACCAGATCGACATCTTCCTCAATGACAGTCACGTTATGGACTATTTAATAACAGTGCTTACAATCAGCACGTTAGCATCGTCTAATGATTGTTACGTTGTGATGCTGTTTTTCTGGAGTTTAAACTTTAATAGGCTGATCAGTCTATCTTTATTTTGCTGATTGGAGAGGAATAATTCTTGATTCGCCGTAATGTCGATGTCCAGATTGAATGGTTTTAATGAACTAGGATGATGAAGAAGATGAACTTCTCCCAACATCTCCCTGAAGACGACGACGGGGATTCACAAATTCTGCTGCCACCAGTTTTGGAGTTGGAAGCAGATTCCGGACCCTCTCGTTGTATCGTTTTTATCCTACCTTTCTCGGAAATATTGTCAAATCATTGTGTGTCTTAGACTGTTACGTTTACAACGTAGACTGTAAATACATGCATACTTACAGTTGGTATAAAAAGCGAAAACAAAGGCAAAAATGCAGATTTGCTGCCTTGACTGTTTTCATAGCCGCGGCAGCATATTTACTACTTTCCTGCCTAGCTAAACAAATAACTATTCTGTTTAGGCACTGGCAGTCGCAGACGCAGTATATTCTTCAAACTGGTATTCTCAGTGTTTTCCATCTTTAAGAGTTCCAGTATGCTTTATGATACAAAACGCTCAACGTGAAATTACTATAAAGGCAAGTGGTATAGTCACTATGAATGCTGCAACGGTACTTAACGTAAGTAATCGTTATTATTTTTGATAGACGATTTACGTATGTACAGGGGGTGTTCTAGAACCAACATATAAACTTTCACTGGTGAATAATGCAAGTTCAACAAACATAAATCAACTTTGCTGAAAGAGATGAATGCATTTGTGCGGTACACTAAATTTTGAGGGCTTTATTTTAATCTTGTAAATGGGATGTTCCATTGTAATCTGTTTCATTGTGTACCACTCTTCCTTAAATTAAAATGAATCTTTTCTATTAAAAATACTTTTCTGTTGCCTTGTTGTTAATAAAAAACAAATTTTAATACTTTGTATCAGTTTATAAAAACAAAAACCGAAGAGAAATGTCCTTCTTCATCTACTGGTTTCTTTACTTTAGCACAGCTGGCGACACGGGATAGTAGAATGTTGCTTTTAGAAGAAATTATTTTACTGTTGTTTGAATAACTTGACATTCAATAAAAGGCGTTTAAAAGTCATGATCCTGTTGTTTGCATAATTTACTGTAGGAGTTTAATTTTCTGATTACAAGTTATAGAATACTGATCATTATAAGAATTTGTAGAAGAACGTAATTGATTTTAAAAGGCAAAGTGATTTAGTGTTGTGATACTTACAATTCACAGATTTTATGATGGTTTTGGAACACTTTCTACAGAGCTTTTTTTCAAAAGTTTTTTTCTAGGTTCTTAAAGTAGCGTGGACCGTATGCTCAATATTTAGAGGAATAAAATAAAAAGATGGAATCTAAGTTAGACAAATTGAAATTAATTAAATATGAGCAAAACAAGTACAGATCTGTAAATGTTCTATGTATTTTAAAACACAAATAATAAATGTGCAATTAACATGTTCTCGTGTATCTTTAGTCCTTTTCAGCCCACAGATTCTATTTCTTTATCTTCTTTGAGTAACCTTCTGTTGTCCGCATATTTAAACTGAGCATGTGCAAACAAACAGAATCTTGTAAACTGCAAGAGGTAAGAATGATGTTAAATCCATGAGCTATTAAAATTTCCAAATCTTTTAGTCGAAGATGTCTGTAACAATTAGATTAGCAAGATATTATGCAAGAATGATTTTCAGGTAATTTACTATTCTACTCGAAAACAGCATCTTTGCAATGGGTTTTATCTTTCTACAAAGATAAAGTGTAAGCATGAATTTAAAGTAAACATTTACTTGATTTTGGTAGCACCGAATAGCGATTACATATAACTGAGATTAATTACAATTAACAATCTCAATGTCGCGCAATAATCTTTCATAAATTGGTCGTTATTTGTCGTGTTATACAAGGTAAAATTGCAGAATTTTGTAACCATGATCCAAAATTGAACAATCTTTCTCAATTACTGACCTTGATAACTACTAGTAGGTACTTACATAGGTGTATACCTATGAAATGAGACTTTTTTTTTCAATTTTAAACGTTTATTAACAAAAAATGGTTACAAATTTAATCTTCGAAATAATAGCCATCGCTAGCGACACATTTTACCCATCTCTCAGGCAATTTGTGAATGCCGCGCCAAAAAAATTGGCCGTCTTTGGCCGCAAACCAATCATCGAGCCATTTTTTGGCTTCTTTGTGAGAATTGAAGCGCTGCTCGGAAAGTGCGTGGCCCATCGATGCAAACAAATGATAATCGGAAGGCGCCAAGTCTGGTGAGTAAGCCGCATGCACCAGCGGTTCCCAATCGTACGTCTCCACCAATTCCCGGGTCGCTCTTGTTCGATGTGGTGGTGCATTGTCATCAAGAAAAATTACTTTGTGACGCCGATCGGCATATTCTGGGCGTTTTCGGTGTATAGCGCTGTTCAAATCGGCCAATTGTCGTTGGTAGCGTGCACCGTCAACTGTTTCACCTGGTTTTAATAGCTCGTACCAAATCATACCATGCTGATCCCAGAAAACACACAGCATTGCCTTGCGGCCGAAGCGATTTGGTTTGGCCGTTGATTTTGGCTTGTGGCCGGGCGGACCATACGATCGTTTACGCTTGGGATTGGAGAAATACACCCGTAACGATTCGATGCAAAAAAGACTTCCTTTTGAACCGGGAGAGCAGCATTTCACAAGTGGTTTTTCGGTTCTCTTGCTGCCTTTCAGTCAGTTCATGCGGCACCCATCTTCCGACCTTTAAAATCATGCCCATGTCTTTCAAACGTTTGCAAATGGTTTTTTGGGTCACTCCCAACTGCTCTGCCATCATTTATTGCGTTTGACCAACATCTTCATTCAACAATGCTTGCAATTCGGTGTCCTCAAACTTTTTCGATGGCCGGCCACGTTCCTCGTTCTCCACGCTAAAATCACCACTTCGGAATTTTTCAAACCACCTGAAGCACTGTGCTCTGCTTAGAGCATGTCCACCGTAAGCTTCTATAAGCATTTGATGAGCTTGAGAAGCGTTTTTCTTCAATTGATAACAGAAAATCAACGATGTCCGCAAATCGTAGTTTGAAGGCACGAAATTCGACATTTTTAAGAGCGAAAAAAATGCGTTGTTGTATGAAACATCACAAACAATGAATTGAATATTGTTGACAGATGACAGACGAAAAAAATAAGACATTTGGGACAGTTTAAAAATACTCCTAGCGACATCTGTGGTCTAATAGCTGAAAGTCTCATTTCATAGGTATACACCTGGTATCTAAAAGTTATCTAATTATATGAGATTTTATTTAACTTGTGAAAAGCAAGGAAAATCTTGCACCAAGTACCCTAGTGTGCACCAAGGGAACAAGCCGTTTCTAGTAGTATATGTCATTTTACAACCTGACAGGTGTCAACACAACCTTATGTAATATTTACACTTGAACACTGTCGAAAAGTGAACTCTGAAAACGTCGTTGCGATTCCCCAACACTTTATAAACCAAATAAGCTACGTGTGAATGTTCTTGATTGCTACGCAAGGTAGAGGTAGACAATTTATTCCCTTTTACCATGTGAAAAATAATACGAGCTTAAGTGCAGTTACTTATTTACAAAAAAAAGTACAGAACACAAGTGATGCTACCTTACGGCAGTTATCCCCTCCATAATGACTTTAGTTGTGGAAGGGATACGTGGCGCCACCTGTTTGTACAACTACTATTATTAACAGTATCAGATATCTAAAATTTAGACTCTTAAACAGGCAACGATAAATAAATTAGAAAACAAAAAGTAACACTTTAATATTACAACTTGAAGTAATATAACAATATTTGAATAACAATTATTAGAAAAATGCGTTAAGGGATTAAATTAAAAGTTCTACATGACCGTCATCATTAGTTATATATTTTGTGGCATGTTCTGTAACGTTGCGGGTCAAATTATAGAACCTATTGATTGTTCTATTGCGCAGATCACTTACGTTGCCAACCGGAGTTTGATATACGAATGCTTTTATAAAACCCCGGAAAAAGAAATCTAGCGGGGTTAGGTCTGGTGAACAAGATAGCCACGCTACGGAACCAATTCGACCAATCCATCTCTCCGGAAATCGATTGTTCATCCAACGTCTTTCTTCAATCTCATCTTTCTTCTTATGGCCAAGTGGAGATTCATCTGGTAAAGCGTTGTTTAAAATTTGCAAGTAATTATTGTATTTAGGTGATCTGGAAAAACATTGGTCCAAGTACTGGAGTATTCAGGATTTCTGCCTACACGTTGACACTGAAACGCCATCGACAGCCACGTTGCCTTCTAGTAAGCCCATTGACGGTTATTGCGCAAGTTGAAAACCGCATGTCGGGTGAACGTGGCTTTATCGGTCCACATAATATTACTTATGAAATTAGAATTATTTTTTAGTTGGTTAATTAGCTATTGGCAATATCAGGCGTACAGGATAATCCTCCGGTAGTAGATCTTGCACATGTATAAAATGATTTGTATACTGTGGACTGTGTGATGGCTGACACCGACAAGGCGAGCAGTTTCTCGTGTACTGCTTCCAGGTTTGTTGTTGACTATTTCCAGAACTACGTCTTCTATTTGTGGTTTTCGTATTCGTCGTTGTACAGGTACACCACCATCAGCGTTAGCTACTGGAGTAACAGAACCTCTCTCTTTTATCTTTCGTTCTAGCCTGCGCAACACGATATGACGGGAATACCGTCTAGTAGGGTACTGTTGGGCGTAGAGCACTGCGGGAGCTTTAAAATTCCTGCAACGTTCTCCAAATATCATGTACCTATCCTTGTACTCATCGAATGTATATTCCGTTCCGAAGAAGAAAACAGTTTTGAATATCAAAATAAAACAGAAATAACTAACAGTACACTTGGTAAATTAATAAACGACATAGCTGACTGCCTGCCTGTCTGTCTGTCCGTCAGCATTTTTTTGATTTTGAAATTTTGACTTCAGATTTGGATGCTACATCAAAAATTAAGAGACACGCACACTTTCAGTTTTTTGATATCATTTCGGGTCAAAATGGCCGCCGAAGTTTGAAAGAAAAGTAACAAAACGGAGTTCGTTGTGGTTATGCTTTGCATTCCCAGATGTTTTTATCTAACAATGAAATAACAAAATAAAGCTATCTTTATAATAATTTGTGACACTTAAAGAAAGTCACACAGGTTAAAGAAGTATCTACAAACAAGTATCACATTTCGATACTTTAAAAAGTGATAAAAATCCTGTTCAGTTTATATTACGTGATAGATAATAAACAAACACCTGCATATCTGGCTTTCACATATTTATTTGTTACCCCTCCAAACAAATTCCAATACATTTGAAATTAATTTAATTTTAAACTTAGAAGTTTGTTGATGCTTTATCATTTTATTGTTAATTATTTGTTTATGATCTAATAGTATGTCTATATAAATACAAGTCTGTGTAACGCTCACATTCTGTTGAAATAAAATTGCGCATTTTATAAAGCGATTGTCTTTTATTTAGCAGCCAGTTTACAGATTATTCAAGGCACGTAACTGGAAACTTCTCGAAGTACGACTAAACAAGGAGCCATTATTTAATTATACTGAAAAGTATTTTCTTATTTTTTTATTTACCATGTATGACTTTTCTAAAACATCCTGTAAATTAAATTTGAACACTTTTTGTGTTTTAATCATCCCCAGCAAATAAAAGAATTTGTTCATCTACGTATATAGTTATCTAGCTAATTATTAGTTAAATAAAAACAGAAATCGGATATAAGCAATCTGTATCTGCTACCTGGCGATTTGTAAAATACAAACAATATGTGTTTCTTACATAAAAAATTAAATTTAAATTGTAATTGCTAACTTAACTTATAAACTCGAACTAATTTAATAAATTTAAAGACTTTAGAAGTCGGTTGTGAAAGATAATTCTACGTTTGTTCCATGAGTGGGTAGAGCTTCATACCGCATCGAATTGCATAATACAAAGTAATACATATGTAAGGGACATATAAAGAAAAGTGTTTTGAAGTGTTTGATTGTTCATATTTGACAAAAGATACTGTTTACTCGGTAAAACTACTAACATTTTATCACTTTTCTACTTTTAATGCACGGTTTCTTCTTATCGGTGTTTTTCTATTTAATGATGTGAGTTAGTTCGTTAGTCATATTTTTTGCGACTGAATTTTGCAAGTATACTACTGCAAGAAACTAAATGCATCACTGTTAAAAAAATTATTTCTAAAACTTGCAAAATCTTTAAAATACATAAATTACAATCTGCAAAAAGGGCTGAAAATCCAAAATTTCCATAAATTTTACAGTTTTCTTGATTAATGCTTTAGGACCTTTCTCTAACACTGTATGCATAAAAAAGCTAAATTATGATTGCATGAAAGCAGTATAACGTCTATCAACTTCACAGGTATTTCGAGTTTCATTTAAATTTTTTTCTGTGCTTCATTTTGGTCTTTCTTAACGTTTTGTGAGCGTAGCTCTTTGATACATCAAATCTTTTAGCGGCTGATCAAATAAAAACAAAATCGTTGTTCTCAAAATGATTTTCTAATTCATCTAAACATGCGATTTTGTCATTTTTTAGCTTTATGTTCGGACCCTGGTTAACGTTCGGCCTCGATATTGTTTTCGTAACTTCTTTTCGTCAAAGAATATTAGATGGAAATTGCAGAATCTTGTGCCATTTCTGAGTGGAATCGTAATTCAAGATAAGGGGGTCAACAACAACTTATTTTAATGCTGGACAATTATTTTCAGAGGAATTGTTTGCATCTTCGTAGACTGTACAGATTTACAAATTACCACTATTAATAACTTAACACAACACGTAATTACAGCTTGCAGGAAATGTCCAAAGTGTTTCAGTAATTCGTTGTCTCCGCTTTATTTCCATCTCCCATTTACCCTTTTTTTTTTTCTTGGTTTTCTTAAATTTGGTTAGGTATTTATCTTCTGTTACAGTTGCTAACTGCTAATTAAAAATCCACATATCTAAAAGTTGTAAAGGTTGATTGACAGGTCCAAATTCTTGGTTTGTTTTATTAGAAACAAAACTAAATGTTGAAACAAAATGTTGCATGGTAAAGAATCAGGAAATAATTGTTCACCAAATCCTCCTCACAGTCTTAATCTGGATTTAGAGAACTGTTACATGCTTCGGGTTAATCACCTTATCTTTGCATACAACTAATGCATTTAACACTAAAATTAAATATTAAAAAGTGAGGTTATATTTTCATTAATTTACCTTTAAGGAAGAAAAATAAAATGACAGATTTTTAATATTTAACTAATACAGTGTCCGCCAAAAAGTCTCCACCATATGGAAAAAAGTTTTATTGAATGACTTATGGAAAATTTGTTTTCGGCATCAGGTTTTGCTTGCTTCAGAACCAAAAATGACCTAATCAAAGAGAAATGGACTTATTTGACCGAATTTCAAAAAAAAGTCGTGAGAGAAAATTGTTTCTTTTGCAATTGTTTACCCATATGCAGATTTTCAAAAGCCTACCACGATTTTCATATTTTGCTTTTCCTTATTTATGAATCAATAAAAGTCAATCCAATCTAATTCAAAACACTTATTGATTAGATACATATTGCACAATACTTATTTTACGGTCTAAATAATCTTTTCTTCCTTATTTTTATGTAAAAAATAAAAATGGAGCTTTGGTAAAGTAGCACACTTAGTGCAAAGTCACCCACTTAGAAGATTGAGATGCTAAAATGTGACGGTTTTTAAGCAAGTGAAATTGAGTTTTGATTACTTAGATTTTTTAGATAATTGGATCATTTTAGTGTGAAAATATTCCATGAATTAAGATTGAGGATTGGAAATAATATCAGAGATATTAAAAATTATGACTTACTGTAATTGCTGTATTGTACCTACTGTTATTATTATATGTTATTTGTCACTGATAAAGATTAACAGTGTTTTTGTAATAGTTTGTTGAAATTAAATTTGAATGTTACTAAGTTTCCACTGTCTGATCTTTTATTCATAATATGAACTTTTCGTTGTATTTCAACTATTTTAAAAATAGTTTTTGATATGTTCCTTTCAACAAGTATGTAATATTTGAACGTTAATAAAGTTCGCAATAATGCCTATAGTTTTTACAACATGGTCTGCTGCTAATGCTGACGAGTTTTCTTTTGTTTTGAGATCCTTGTTTTAAGATGAGTACTTGTTTGTCTGATGTGCTTTTAATTACATTCTAAACATTGAGTTGATGTTGATTATGCAACATTAGACCTTATGTTATTGTTAGGAGAGCTTTATCTTTTAATTTACTGTACAGTAGTACAGAACTAAATTGGATTGACTTGGTGGTTCTTTATGAGGAATTAATTTTGTGTCACTCAACTCGGATCAATCCGGGAGAATAAAAAAAGAGCGCAGGTTGCAAACTTCGCAGACGAGTATCTAGAAAACTAGTTCTACACAGCAAAAACAAATGCAAGCTATTTTTAGGTCAGTCTTCAGCGGTACAAACAGTTGGTCTGTCACTACCATCAACTGGACACAATTTCTCATTATAATTAAGAAATTTGCCTCCAAAAATGCAACACCGTGAAACTGGTATCCATAGACGCCCGTGTATTGTGGCTTCATTCACCATTTACGGAAATACCATTTCTAAAATAAGATTGGATTGCGAACGTTTTGTACTCTTGGTATAATATCATGTTTAAAATAAACAAAAATGAAATATGTTATTTTCAAATGTCAAATTTTGATAGACTATTTTGGTAATTAATTGTCCGAATCAATCAAAGACAAACCTACTTGTATTAAAAATACGTCCATGGCACTCCTTTTCTGAAAGACTAAAATATATTTACTCATACTGTAGAAGGTCTAATATCTCAACACATTTTCAACAAATTCACATTAGTACTAAAATTAAAATTTTAATTGGAAATTTTATTTAGAAAAATTTGGTTTTTTCTCTGTTTATTTTACAAAACCCACCTACCATATTCAAAGAACTCCGAAGGAGTCGTTACTGAATTTGCGCAGCCTGTCTGTCTGTCTGTCTGTCTGTTCGTCCGTCCGTCTGTCTGTCTTTCTGTCTGTCCTCATTCTTTTTAATTTTGAAATTTTGACTTCAGATTTGGATGCTACATCAAAAACTGAACACAACGTAGTGTGTTCGGTTTTTGATATCTTTTAGGGAACATGGTCAAAATGGTCGCCGAAATTTGAAAAAGTAACAAAACGGAGTTCGTTGGGGTTATGCTTAGCATTCCCAGGTGTTCAACAAACTCCGATAGGAGTCGTTATTGAATTTGCTAAATCTGTCTGTCTGTCCATCTGTCCGCATTTTTTTTAATTTTAAAATTTTGACTTCAGATTTGGATTTTACATCAAAAACTAAAGACCACGTGGTGTCTTCGTTTTTTTGATATCTCTTCGGGAACATGGTCAGAATGACCGCCAAAATTTGAAAAATTAAAAAATTTTTTTTTACTTTAGAATCGTATTCTACATCAAGAAATAAGAGAAACGTATACTTTTAGTTTTTTGATATCAGTTCGTAAACTTGGTCAAAATGGCCGCCGAAGTTTGAATGAAAAGTAACAAAACGGAGTTCGTTGTGGTTATGCTTTGCATTCCCAGATATTTTTATCTAACAATGAATTAACAAAATAAAGCTATCTTTATGATAATTTGTGACGCTTAAAGAAAGTCACATAGGTTAAAGAAGTATCTACAAACAAGAAAAAGCAAGTATCGCATTTCGATACTTTAAAAAGTGATAATCATAAGAATCAAGCAAACTGTGATTAATTCTGATTCTGATTAATTCTGAAGTTTGCAGTTTTTAAGGTGTAATATATATATATATATATATATAAATAAAGAACCGGTTATCCCAAATAATGGAAACTTAGTGTATGAATTCAAACAAAATAATATCAGTCTTGATATATTTCTAATACGGCAGGCAGTAAAGACTCATAGTAAATAGATATTTACATAAAGAGCATAAAAAGTGCAACATTTCATTACAAATGGAAAGATTAGGACACTTTCCGTTCTAGTTATGTACATCATTTTTCCTACGACCACAATTTCTTTAAAAATCTCCCTTAACAATTTAGAAATATCTTTTCAAATCTTAAATACAAAAAATCTTACGTGAGCAATTTGTCTTCTATTTTCTACCTTATTTATCTTAAATTTCAAAATTTGCTTTTTTTTTATTTTGGCCAGATGTCATAATGTTCTAAACAGATTTTAGTTCATAGTAATAAAACGAAAGGGCAATTATCGTTCTAGGAATGTAAAGTTTTGCAAAAGAGTGTTTATACAAAGAACTTCACATACTCAATCTTATCAACATATTAGTTTCTCTTTTTTGCTTAAAATTAATTTTTAAAATTTTACTGTTCTTTTGTTGAAGTTGCTACTTATAACTACAAAATATGTTTTGACATGTCATATTATTTTAAATACAGGTTATATTCTTGCTTTTTTAAAACCAAAATCAATTATTCTTCTGCATAAAGTATATAACAACAATAACACAGTTATTTTACAAAAACACAACAGAAATAACACATTTTTGTTAGAGCTTTATTGACTTTTTTCATTAACAAAAACGAAAAAGTTATGGCTCGGGAAAACGTGTGCTGAATCGTCTCCTTATTGATCGATTCATAAGTGTTCGTCATTGACGAGGGCGTTTGTGATTTATTTACAGTATTTACAGCATGAAGAATTTTGTTCGCAACTTCCATTTTGTTGCAATGGACTCCTCTATATAACCTTCATCGGCGGTGTGGATTTCTATCGTCAGTGGCGCTTAAGAGTTGTGATGATCGACAAGGATTGTTGCCGATGTCCGATGGAAACAATGCCTCGTGTATAATTCGGGTTTATGGAGATGTAAGTAGCTATCTGATTTGGTATGCTGCCGAACCTGTCTATACTCACTGGTTGGCTGGTACATTTTTGATTTCGATAATTTAAAAAAAAGACGACGCTCATTCATGTCTGACGGTCTGAGAACGGCAT
>VTPC01004280.1:0-68967 GCA_011009095.1 Ignelater luminosus
AATTTTATTAAAAATCTATTAACGACAAGCAAATTAATTTTCAATAAATATTCAATGTGGTCATTATTTTCCCAAATGCAGAGATTGAGTCTAAGTACAAAAATTACTTGCATTCTTTGCAACATTTCAAGAAAATGAAGTTGCTTGCCATTAATAAACATTTCATAATTGTTGTTTTACTGATTGTTTCTTAACATAGAGGCTAACTAGATTACACCTGTTGTCAAACAAACACAGATCATCCAATCATATTTATTATTTTGTGACCAAACTGTAACAGATAGTAAGAATTACAAACATACAAAAAACATTACTGAAGAATGTATTTAAAAAAAAAATTGAAAGTTCTAACCTCAGCATCAAAAACTTACCATCAGATCTGAGCCATGACATCCATATTTCATGCACTTATGGCCATGGGGTAATGACCAAAACCATTGCAAAATATGACAAGCAAAATTAATATTTTTTTAAAAATCTTTTAAAGTTTGGTCTAACGAGTTGACTTTGGGTATAGGTAAGTTGTGTTAAATCATCTTATTTTGATCCCAGGAATTTATAGTTAAGCCAGGTTCAAGCATTTTAGAGACTCTCATTAGAAATAGATAATTTGTAATGAAACCATTTTAGGTACTGATATTGGTGGCTCAATTCGTATTCCAGCTTTCATGTGTGGTTTATTTGGACATAAACCTACAAATGGTTTAATATCAACAAAAGGTATTTTAATGTTATTCATTTGTAAAGAATACATCTATGATTTTTTTGCTATCAGGTTTAACATATAGAACAGGAGATGAAGTTGATACCATGGTCACTGCTGGCACAATTACAAAGTATTCTGAAGATATAATACCATTTCTTAAAGTTCTCTTAGGTCAAAATGTAGAAAAGTTAACACTTGATAAACCTATTAATGTTAAAGAAATTGAAGTATTTTATGAGTTTGATTATGGTGATCCAAAAATTAGTCCACTTGGGAAAGAAATGAGAAATGCTATTCAAAAGTACTTAGATAGTAATTAATTAAACATAGTTCTTAATAGAAAGTGTTTTAGAACAATAAACTATTTTATGCAGAATTCTGCTTTATCTCCACAAAAATTGAACTTGCCAAATATAAGGTATGGTGGTAAATTATGGAGATACTGGTATAGTCAAGAATCTGATATCAAAAAAGATCTTACTGATCGGCAAGGAGAAGTTTGTAAATAACATTTTGCATTGGTATGAAAGATACAACTGTATTTCTTTTAGGTCAGTCCTTATACAGAAATTGCAAAATTCTTTCTTGGACAAAGTGAATATAATATTGGAACCATTTCAATATTAATTAATCAAATGTTACCAGCAGAGGATGGAAAATGGGCTCAACAACTTACTGATGAACTTAGAAATGATATAGTGGTATGTAAAATTATCTGCACACAATATCTTCTAAAACTTTACAATTCAACTGTACACAATGGTTAGAGGTTAGCAATTGACATGTTCAGTATATGTTGGTACTCAGCACTAATGTCTTGCTAAACAATATTAACTACACAACCAAACATTGAGTAGGAAAGTGTAAACTGATTTCTCTGACAAAGTTACTGATTCTGCAACTTAACCAGCACAGCACAGGTGCAACCAATATAAAGGTTCACATATCTAGATTTGAATAAATCAAATTAATTAATTAATTGTCTATAAACCTATGTCCCAAACTATACAGCTTTCTAAATACTGGGTGTCAAAGTTGAACATTTTCTTACATACCTGCTGCTGCTACATTAAGTTTTATAGGTTAAATGGGCATTTTGAAGATATTGAAAAATTAAATTGCTATAATTTAGATATTACAAAATGGTCCTCGAGATCACCGGATTTAACACCTTTCGACATTTTTCTATTGGTGCTATTTAAAAAGTAAGGTCTACAATAGAAGATATTGAGGAATTAAAGGGTTGAATTTATGATGAAATTTGACATGCTCCAGAAATAATGTGTAATACTAAACAAGCATGTATCTGCCAGTTGGGAGATCACTAGGTTGTCCAGGATTAACATTTTGAGATTTAATCTAATGTCATGGTACCAAGTCATACATTGATGAATAAAAATCCACTATTATATTTAGTTTCTTTCTTTTGTTGTGTGTTAGAAATATCATCTAATGGTTTGAATGCATTTAGAACGTTTTTCTCAATTTCTTTTTGTTATGTAACCTATGATATCGTATGTTAATAAAAAGGTAGCTTTTAGCCCAGTTGCCAAGTATATCGGAGTAGAAAAAATTCCAACTAGAAAGTCTTTTTCATATAAGACCTGTTTGACACTATGCTAAATTTTGTGGAAATTTTATAAAAGAATTTTTACATTGTTGTATGTAGCAATGCATAATTCTTTACAAAATTTTTGATGTGGACGTGCACGGTATCAATCTATTTACAGCCATTTGCAGTGACCTTTAATCAATCTCTAATGCAACTCATAAACATAACCTCACATAATAGGGAAACAAGCAAACGTGCAGACAATTAGCTGATGCCAATTTGCGCATGGACGCACTCACGTTCACTGCGCATTTTCTGCAAGAAATTTACCAATTTTTAAAACATGTTCTATAAAAATTTTGTCGACAAAAATTTCTATGTAAACTCTGTTTGCAACGACCGAAAATTTTAAAAAAATTAATTCGTACAAAATTTTTTAGAAAATTTAGCAGCGTCAAACAGCTCTAATGGTTTTCTAGGGTGTCATTATAAAACTCTGAATTTTCCCCCCTCCAACGAGGTCGACGTCCCCTCCTCTGCGCTGAGGAATGGGACAGATATCAATTTTCTTATCAACTTTATGGCAAAAATAACCATATACAAAATCAAAGCTAATTAAATTTTCTAAAAAAGGTTCCATACATATTTTTTGTCAGATTCATACTTCTTTGAGAAATGACTGTTTAAAGTTGAGCTAGGTTGTGCCACCTTCAAATTTTTCCAGCAGTCCAGTTAGAAGGGAATACAAAGAACCTGCAATTTCAATGTTTGGGGGAGCCTAGGAGGGAAAGTAAGAGAGAGAAACTCATAGACTTTTTGAGGAACACTCCTTCTAATTTGATCTAAACATATGCTAAAACTCAGCTTTTCTCTAATTAGTTGAGGGTCAAAGTTGAGTTACTGGAAAAATTTGGAAGTCACACAACCAAGTTCAATTCTAGATGGTCATTTCTTAGAGAACCATGAATCTGGTGAAAAAAATGTATAAAATCTTTTTGTAGAAAATTTAATTAGCTTTAGTTTTGTATATAGCTAATTTTGCCATAAAGTTGACTACAAGCCCCCTTCTGGAGGATACCAACCTCGTTGTAGGGAAAGAGCTTCAGGGTTTTGTAATGACACCCTAAAGAACCATTATATGAAAAAAAATTTCTAGTATGAATTATTTCTGAATTTTGTAGATTTTTCCGAATTGACACCTAACCTATTTTAGTTCTGCCAGAAAATATGAAAAACTAGTTGTCAATGATGTATTCAAATCACATTCCATGCCTTAACAATTTCCTAGAAAATTAGTATTTTTCCAAACTTTATAACCGCACTGTAAAGATAAGCTGTATTGTGTTTATACTTTATATGTTCTGTTTAGGCTAATCGACCGTGAAAAACAAATTTTTAAAAACTATTTGTATAACTTATTCACAGGCATTGGAAGTAACGCGTTACTTTATAAAGACACAGTAAAGTAATTGTAACTAATTACAAAAAGCGTGTAATGGTAACGACTTCAGGTCGTTACGTATTGCGTTACTCAAATAATCGATTTTCAAATTTAGTTTTATCGGCACAAGAATTGTTTACTTTTAACATTTTAAGTTATCATAAAGTTTTCAGAAAAAACTGTTTGTAAATACGTGACAGATTGATTCTACCAGAAGAATTTATAGAATCAAAGTAACTGACAGTAACTTAATTACATATTTGCAGAAACTGTAATGGTAACTAGTTACTTTTTAAAATCAAGTAACTGTAATTGTAACTAATTACTTTTTTAAGGTAACTTTCCAATGTCTGCTTATTCATTCTTTTTGAATATATTTATATTTTGAACTGCAGTTTATTTTTGAAATCAGCAAGTTACACTTTTTACAATCTACTACTTGGAAACTTTCAATATAGACATAGTAGAAGTCATAAGAGCCCATTGAAGGGAATAGGACTTAATATTAGTGGAAACAAATACACTTATGTACATGATGGGAGTGAGCAAACTGTTGCCATCACAAACCATGGATGGTATATAATTAGTAGCCTGCACCATGCAGCTATATGTGCACATTCATTTCCACTAATGTTAGTATTTTATTCCCTTCCACCTTGAAATGGTATACAGAAATGCTTAATAATATTTATAGGTTAGATTAATTTTGAAACAATCTTAATGCCTTTAATATTGGTAAATCAATCTACGATAAGAAATATACAAGTCAAGAAAATTTTAGAAAAAACTGGGAAGCAATGGTGTACTCATATATCCAGGGGCTCCTTGGTCTGCAAGATATCATAATACTGCCGTTCTTAGACCTTGGAACTTCTACTGTTTTGCCATATGGAATGCCTTAAAATTGCCAGTCACACAAGTGCCATTGGGTTTAGATAGTGAAGGTTTACCAATTGGAATCCAAGTTGTTGCTGCTCCTTTTCAGGATCATTTATGTATAGCAGTTGCAAGAGAACTAGAAAAAGTATTTGGAGGTTATGTTCCACCATTTAGTTTAAATAAGGAATAAAAGGACATGTGGGTGTGGGAAAATATATTAAATGGGATTTTTTTTATACTGAAGATTGTTATTTTTCAAGTGGGTTTAATAAATGCTGGCATTAAATAAAAAAGACTTTTGTTTTATTCTGAAAAAACATTACCTGCAACCATTTCTGATCATTAATCACCTTAATAAATCTACTAGGAGATTGAAAAGTAAAATTAATGATAGATACCCATGGAAGTCTAAATATGCAGCTTTTATTACTTTTTGATTGTGTTGTTGTTTTACTATTTATACTGCTTTTTGTATACTTTCTCCAATAATGTTGTATTACACATATACAATAACTGCCCATGTGATACTATCAGTGTAATATTACTTTAATTGGTTAAGGTGGTCGACAGACAGGATTTTTGCGTTGATCATCGTTGACCAACCAAAATTTTAAAGTTTAAACATGTAGTTTTGAATATAATAATCAGGCCCACAGTGTCAGTCAGTATTTAAGTTTTAAAGGGATGATTTGCATAGTGTTTCAATATTATAGAATTCATTTCTGCAGTGTACAACAATCATAATAAAGGCACAAAAAAACACTACATATGTATACTAACAACTCGTGCTTCCTTAAAAAGATGACACAAATGACAGACCTTTAACCTAACTTTTAGTAACTTGTAGCAAAACTTCAAACCACACTCCCTGCGTTTGGTAAGGACCTCTGACAGCTGTTTTTGCTCGAAGTCGTCTCTTGTTCTTGTCACTCAAATCTGAATTTTTATTTGAATGACAAGAACAAGAGACAATCCCGAGTAAAAATGGCTGTCAGATGTACCTTACCAAACGCAGGGACTGTTACAAAAATATCATGTCATGAGCTACTCTGAATTTTATAATATTGAAACAGATTATATCACCAGTATGAAATAACAGACTAACTCATTTGCATGACTTGTTAAAACAATATTCTATCGTTCTGTAATAATCTTGAAACTTCATACAATCCCTTAATAAAATATTATGTAGTTTCCAATATTCGTTAATATGGTTCCTATCAAGCAATAACCCCCCTTAACACCAAAGATAGACAAATTTACTTCCGTGGGCTGAATTAGCTTATATGAAAGCAAAAATACCAGGAAGGACTAACTTGCAAGTAGAAAACAATTGAGCTGTGACATTCAAGCTGTACAATATGTGAACATGTTTTGTCATCATATATGAGCCCAGGGGTCAAGTGACAAGTTTGCTCACATCACATTACGTTTCTGGTAACGTTTTTTTTTCTAGTACAAAATTTTCATATCTTCTAAATCGAACAAAGCCATTTTTGTGGAAATACATATAAAAACAACCTCACATCACAGTACCTGACACTAAAATTCCTACATGCCCAGTAAACCAGCATGTAAGTGTTATATAGCGACAAGGTTACATTCAACCTCTTAATGTTACATAACTGTTACAAAGCATCAAAAGTGCCGGTCTCGTAATGTTAATTCTATAGAAGTCTGGGTGGAACCGGCGCTTTTGAAAAATGCTCATAATTTTTGTACCGTTCATTTCCGTCACCTGGAACTAATACCATCGTGATCCTCCTATCAAGCCCGATCAATTGACACCCTTGATCTTATATTCAATATGCTTATATACAGAACTCGAACCTCATATGTAACTTTTGCTCATTAAATTTCTTTAAATAAAGATCAAGATTATAGAGGCTGTCCAGCATGTAATTACTTTGGTGGGTAAACAAAGGTACTATTGGGAGCAATTGAAAAAGTAAACCATCAAATCTACATTTACACATTTAGGGTTGATAGTTTACTTTTAATTGCTTGTGATAGTACACAACATATCAAAGCCTTTATACAGGGTGTTCTGGATCTTGGGGATTTTTCTCAACAAGTAATACTACACATTGAACAGTGCCATTTCGCAGGAAATTACCCTAGTAAAAGATTTAATGTAATGGAGATATTGACGTTTGAAAATGTAAGAAGGGCTAGACCCGACTGTGGTGAAAGTTTCACTTTCTGATGAAAAAGTGAAAGTTATTTAAAAGGGACAGTTTATAGTGGAAGGTTTTACTTACCTGCTTAGTATAGCCCAAGGGAGATGGTTACTACATGTCTGACTAAGTACATCCTCATGTTTCTGATCATTTTCTTTATATCACTTAAATGATTTTTTAATTAACATTTGTAAATACAACTTATGATTATTAGATTTACTTGTGTAAGTAAATTAATGTGCAATGATATATTATTTTCTTTAAATGAATAACTAAAATTACGATGCAGTTGGAAATTGTAGAAAATAAGATTTGTGGAGTATAATGGTAATGCTATTGACGACATAGTTGTGAAGAAGCTGGTTATAAAATGTTTTATAGTCGTATTAAATTTATTCTAAATAACCTTCCTGGGGATTAGTACAAAAAATGTATTGTTTTCTCTGTCAGTATGAATCAGCCAAACTCCTTTTCGTATAATGTATAGGTATCCTAGACTTGTTAACCCCATAACAGAACTTCTTGCTGCACTCAGAGCAACTGTTTTATTCTACATGTTTTCAGTTTTGTATGATTCTTTAGTCCGAATGCTGATAGTTTACTACAAACATTTACAATTGCAATTTCTGCAATGTGGCTCATGAGTACAGTAATAATGAACTCAATGATATTTTGTTAATTTACAGTTTCTACTTGTGGGGATATATGAAATCATTGGTGTATAGAAGTGAGATAAATACTTTACAAGAACTGCAACAGCAAATTGAGAACGCAGCAGTGATAATTTGGCGAAATGGCGCATTGTTAACATCGTGTACTGAATCATGGATAGGTCGAGCAAGGTTATGCTTACAGTCTCATGGCAACAATTTCAAACACTTATTGTAAATCATACATTGCTTTGATAATTAATTAATGTTGTATATTTATTTTAAGAATAAGTAACTAGAATTACTACAATTAGCATTTTACTCAAGTTTTAAATTTTAAATAAAATTGTGTATTGTAAAGATTTATGGTAATTAATGGTAATAGTATTAGGAATCACTACACAAAGCAGTCATAAAATCTATTATGCCTAGGAAACCAGCTTTCTTTCATGTTTCTTAGAGTTCTAAACAGATATTCTTGGAATGCACCTGAGTAACCTTGACTATAATTACAATGTTTCTCAGTTACCCAACATGGCTGCAGAGCCATACTTAAGACATTTAATGAAAAAAAGTGATTTGTTAAATTTCTTGTATTTTCACATGAATATCGGTCTATTACAATTTGAATAAGTACCTGTTTAAAAAAAATACCCCAAGCTTGAAAACACCCTGTATGACCTTTATTTACCCATCACAGCTGACTCCAAAACGTCACATAGACGAATTCTATGAGACGAGATGTCATTACAGATAATGTAAGGTTAAATAATAATTACAAAATATGAAGAAATTCTCTAAATGACAAGCAATGTATTCTAATAATTTCTAATTTTCTGTAGTCACCAAAAATATCCATGATATGAAAAATGTGATGCCTCTACCTAATTGCAGCAACTTTAATTGGGCACATTTATAAGTTGTGGTTTGGAAAATTATTTTCAAACTTGTATTTTTTCTACCCATTACACTTCCTAATGCATTATTTTATTTTATGATATAAAAAATCTGCTTGTAATACAAGATTCTGAGACTTTCTAATAAGCGTACAATCATACTACATAAATGCTGTTGCACGATTTTCATGTTTATCATTTTACAGTATATCTTTTCCACGGTCATTTAAACAATTAGATATAGTATTTTATTTGTATTCTACTTTAAACTTTGTGTCAAGTAGTAAAAAATATATCTAATATTGATCGAAAAATCATATAATCGCATGACAATTTAATGTCCGAATACTGTCCAAATGATTCCACACACGCTATACAACCAGCACTTCATGCCACATGCCAATTTCTCCCTCACGTTGGGTGTTTCAGGTTTAGTCGGACTACTAATTTTCATACTGTCTTGACACCAAATTGGAGCCATGATCATCACAACAAACAAGATCAATCAGCATTTAATGAGCAACAATAAAACAAATCAACTATGCAACAACTTGAACTATAACAAATTATGTTAAGTAGTTGATGAATTTTCTAACTTACTGTAGAATAAAGATTTTTATTATACCTAATAGGATTTAGCAAAATAAAACAAAAATTATATAGGAAAGTAAATCTATTTATTATAATCACTACATTTCTTTTTTTTGAACATTTTGGTTTTGTTTTTTCTTTTTTTTTGGTTATGTACCTGTGTCTCACTTTTGTACAACCAATAAAAATAGTATGTAAATATAATTTGACTATACTAACAAAGTTTACAGATTAACATTCATTAAAAATTAGTAAATATGGAAGAAATGCTAGTTTACATTTATGAATATAATAAAAATCATTCAGTGTTTTGTTATATATTAAAAATAAAAAATACTCAATGGAACAAAGATAAGTGTTCACTTCATTCCAATAATTGCACAATTTCTTAGGTAAGCAATTTTCAATATAAATGTATAGTCATAAATGTAACAGCATAAATCATGTAACAAGGATCATTTTGTCAATGACCTCTTGTTCCTATTCGCTAATTAATTATAGTACAGACATCAAAATTTTAAAATTACAAAGCATGTAACACTAAAATTCATTAAGAAGTAAGCGAGAACTGGAATTTTATAAATGAATTTTACTTTTTCAAAAATTTCAATCTCATAAAATAATTACGAAATTTTCATTGAAAATCCAGTTCACTCTTGCTTTATGTAATATTAATGTTGGATCTAACTTAACAAATACCATCATTATGATCTTTTTTTTTTTAATTACAATATAACGTGGACCTTTTCAACCTTGCTTATTAAACCACCAACTTAAAGAATCCGTCAAACCACTAAAACAATTTTATTCAAGGTCCAAACTAACTGCATTAACGAAAAGGCGCAAAGTGCGCACTCTATGATTATATAAAACATAAGAAAAAATGTTCCTTACAAACTTTTAAAGTAGTCGAACATAGTGCTTGTCAAGATGTAAAAATAAAAGAAAACTCCATATAATAATATATGCCTACCCTGACCCTCATAGGTAAAAAGGAGAACATATAGAGACACTATGTCCTACTGACTTTAAAAGATTTTTACAGTTACCCTCACGAAATTTTGTTTCGCCACCAAGAATACAAAATTAGAGGCGAAGCAAAATCTGTGGGACAATAAACACGCACAGGAAACATGAAATATACACATAAAACAATGAGGTACGAATAAAAGATGTTATTTTCCAAATTTAAAATCGTTTTAAAGTTTGTGCTTTTAATTTTTAAAGAATGATGATTGATAAGATATTCTGAGCCAGCTAATTTGTGATTTTTAGACCAACAAATGTGTGCTTTATTTGATTTGAAAAAAATACACAAGTTGATTAAAGAAATAAAAATGATAACAAGCACAAAAGACACCACATTCAAATAGGAAATAATAAAACGACAGATTACAAAATGTAAATTGGGTTTATTAATGATAGAGAAAATGATAACGTGCAAAGATGTGAAGTTTGTAAAATAATAAGCTGTGATAACAATGCACAGCTCTACCTGATACCCTCAGCTTGGGAATTTGGAATAGAATGCGTAAGTCAGATCGTAATTCTTGAAACAACAATGCTGCATATCCCGGCGTTTCCATTCACCTATGGCTGGCCAGTGTTGCATCTCCTTAGGTGTTTCAATTGCCGCTGATGTCTGTAAGAATATAATTAATTTTGTTAATACTTTTTAGAAATATATCAACCTCATATCCCTGAAAGAAAATGTAGTCTATTCAATGGTATCAAAATTAAGTAGATGCTCTGTTTTAAACAACCTATCCCCGTAAAAAGAAAACAAAAAATTGCAAAAGTATATTTTCGTGTGTGATTTTACATTATTTATGTTAATTTTATCCTGAATTATTTCAGAGATATTTCAATTTAACGAGAAGAAATTTGAATATTTTTATTTTAGCTAAGATTTAATAGATAGATTTTCTTGAAAGCAAAAACTTATCAATTGTTAAAGAATACTCAAAATTATGCAAAATTCATTATGTGATACTTGGACGAATATTATGTAACTACAGTTTAAAATTTTAGATAAAGGAAAAATGTCTTCAGATACATTTTTAAAGCACATAAATCATTTGAAATAATTGCACAATTTAATATATCATTTCATAAGTAAATTATCATGTCTTAACTGAAGTACTTCCCAGAATAAAACGTTTACTTCTAGTTCTAATTGTTTCCTAATCAGCATTTTACTTACTACATAAAACATTATGGTTTCCTATTTCATTTATATTATATGCTTATTTTTCTGTCTGAGATTTCTAAGAAATCTCTATGAATTATGTATTCACATATATCTTGATTTCAAAAAATAAATGATTAAAATAGCATGCAAGATTTGTTTCAAATAAGTATATTGCCATCATGTCCAATCTATAAAATTAACATTCTGAGATATTACTATTCAAATTTTCCTGTGCGCTATGGATAGTCTTGACTGATGATCTTTGAAATCTACATATCCATATCTTAGAGGCAAACTGTCTTATCTCCAATTTTTGAAAATCGAGTTGTTAGCATTATAGGACTTACAATAATATACTTCGCCTCCTCAAACATTTATCCAGCGAATTCGTTTAAAAATAACCAAGAAATTCAATTTCCAAAGCAACATATTTTATGTTTATCACCTGATCGATCAAATTACTGTTATTCTACAAATAACAACCATGCTTCATACTTTTCACATTGTTATCAATACAAAACTAATACTTTATTTTATGAGTTATATTTGACATGACCGTAATGTTGTTTTGACCTTCTTGTCAATATGATTAATCATAAAATATGAAATGTACCTACAACTGTTAGGACAATTATCAAGTCAATACCATTTGTTTCTTCTTTTTAAATTAATTTATCTTACTAATTTTGTACTTTCAATCAAGATATCAATTGCAAAACAAAATTTAAAAGCACTCTAATATCGATCAACACTCGAATGCTCCTTACAAATGCAGCAAAGTTTATAAATTATGACAAATAAGATAATTTGTTTCTTCAATATGCTTAAAATAACATTACAATATCAAAATCAAACTTTTTTTGTTGTTTGTTACTGTTACTCTTTACTGCTGTTCTTAAAGTTTACTATTAATAATAAGAACTTACCTGATTTGTAAAAACTGTGATGACAAATTTGCCTGGATGAAAAGTATCCAAGACCTTGGTGATTACTTCACGATATGATGTTGCAGGTATGTTTGTTTCAAAACTAACGTATGAGAATTCAGCTTCGGGAGTAATGTGGATAGTCATGTAGCAGCCCTGAAGTCACACCATCAAAGTTTTAAGCAAACGAGTTTCATGTAAACTCTGTAGAAATACAGATTAATCTTGTACTTACTTCAGGGCATATCTGCCAAAGCAAGCACCAGAAATAGAAAAAGCAAAGCATTAAAATGGATTTTACTAAATGTTAAAAAAATGTCAATCTAAAAAAGATAATTTTCGACAATATTTAAAACACTATTCTTAACAATGACATTTTTTGTTTAAACCTAATGAAAAAAGTTATTTATAGCGTTTATCAATAATTGTTTTACATTAAACATAAATAGCACTTACATTCTTTGATATTCCGTTCATTGAATAACCGCATGGTTCAAACAAATAATCATCCACAACCATATTTGGAATAATTTTATCAATTCCTGATTTCTGGAATATAATACACAAGCAAATAACAACTATCTTTACAATGGTTTGGAAATATTATAATTACTTACAGAAGATGTTGCGACTATAGCCAGTCTAATAAATTAATAAATGAAAAAGGCTAGTAAAGTACAGAAGATAAACTCACTTTTGTTGCCTCTCCAGCAGTCAAACATTCTTCTCGTGTAAATATTGACATGACATCTGGATCTAAATCGGTCATTAGAATCTCAAGCGTTTGATCTGGATCAAGACTTGTTAAAGTATTATTTATACTGGAATCTCTTGGTGGATTGAGCGTGTACAGATACCAACAGTCTTTATTCATCGTTCCCAAACAGTATGCAGCTCCATCAGGAAATATTGCATCTAAAAGGGCCACCTACATGTGAAATAAAGTGAAATAATTCTTAGCCCAAAACAAGCACTTCACCTTTCTATGATTTACAACAATATCACATAATTAGATTATTAACTCATAGCTACATTATAATAATAATAATAATAAAAGCAAATTCAAACCTCCTGATCAAAATCCTGATGTGGACCAATTTGCAATTCCGGACGTTTATAATTTTTACGGGAGTAAAACAAATCTTCAACTTCAGTAAATCCTGCATATTGCTCAACTAATAGCAATAAAGACTGCAGACATAACAATGGAGTTGTTGTGCCACATGTTTTCAAAATGAATCTTCGTTTTGATATGAACATTGAACTTTCACTGCAGAAACAGAAAAAAAAGATAGATTATAGTACACATGTGTATTCTAGTCATAACTATATGGATACAATTCAGAGTAAGAGAATGATGAATAATTATTACAAATCTGTTTGGTTTTTTCATAATAACACAATGAATAATATTTCATTTTTTTAATAAATTAATAGCTTTTTATATCAGAATTGTAAAGGTGGTCGAACACTTGATTGGAACAGAACAGAACTCATTAGAACAAAAACAAATTTAGTTCACATACTTATTAGAACAGAATTGAATATTTTTGAAAAACCAAATAAGTATTTTCTATTTAAATTAAAAAGAAACTGCAAAAAATCATCTGTCAAAATGTTCGATTCTGTCCCGTTACTGATCCATTCCAACCTTGTGTACAGTATTCCATTTAAATAAATGGTTATAGACTTTTTTTATTCGTTTCCGTTCCGATGGTTCAGTTTTGTTCCAATCAGGTATGCAGTATCTTAGCCTTAGCAGAAACATCATCTTGTTGAAACACAAGCTTTGCCTTAGCCAATTACAGTGAGTTCAAAGAAATTTCAATTTTAGGCAGGCTGTAAAAACAAAATGCAAATTAACAATTTCAAACCTAAATTTGAAAATTATAGATCTAGTAGTAATCATGTATTACCCTTTGCTCCATCGCTGAGATCAAACTTTGCCGGTACTGTATGAAATGAATGGGCTGTGAGCTGTGACACCTATCATAGCTGTAGATATCAAATATCTATTATTCATTCATGTATACAAGTCAGTGTATCAAAACAAAACAACCCTCATCCACAAACAGTTTGTGCATTGTTACTAGTTCTATATAACTAATAACGATGCTTGTAAGAAGAGTGGTATTTTGGTTGTTGGGTTTTGCTGCACCAACTTGTTTCCATTAATGAGTAATAATAGCCATAATAATAAAGCTAGTAGGGGGGGAAATTAATCATACAATTTAAAAAGATGCTATATACCCATGTCTACAGAATTTTACATTTTTAGCTTTTGCTAACTATTTTAAACAAAGAGTTAAAATTCAATAACCATCGAGAATTATAATAATGAAGAATGATTGATTAATAACCCCCAAAAGCAGTTATAACTACTTTTAGAATTACCGTGTATAACGTCCACAAGTATAAAAGTTATTTGCATTAAACTTATAGGTATCTCTGATAAAAGGTATTGATAATTTATATCTTACATAAATAGCTAGCCTATGAGTTACGATATTAAAGAAGTCCAAATAATGATGAAATTTGACTTAAAAAATAGTTGCAAAAACAGGAAATATCAACATACAAATCAAGTTTTTCCATTTCTTATAGTTATGATTATAGTAAAATTAACTGTAAGATTACTTTCTAAAAGAGAATTCTTTGTAATTCAAGAAAAGTAAAGGTTAACAACAGAAAATTACACAAGAAACAAACAGTTTTGTTTGTTCATTATCACTAATAATTATCGTGTATTTTTCACTGATTGATATCATGACTGAAATAATGTAATATTTTAAAAATGTATATAAATTCTGTTTCCAAAATATATGCTGCTGTTTAAGACAGCTTCTAGCACTTTGAAATAATAAAAAAGCCTTCTGTGAATGTGTTTCCAAGAATTCATGTATCCAAGATACAGAAGTTTGAAAAGGTATGTCATTCCCTTCTTTAATATACAGAGTGTAACATACGTTCGGGTCGCTATTTTAAGAGCGTGTTCTAGACGTCAAATTAAGGCAAAAATTCAAACAAAATTTTGTTCTAAAATGTTTCCGAACAGCCAAAAATAATAATGTGCTGTGAAAGATAGGTCTTCCTATACGTTTCCTCCATTGAGTAAGATCACAAATGGCGGCCAAGACTGAAAAATACGTACTTTCAAAACGTTTTCAAAATCACATTTAAAACTACCTTCACAACAATAAATTTTTAGGAATTTCTTGATTTCTAACAAAAATTTAGGGGCATTCACAATTTCTAGAATTTTATATTCTCATGCATTTTTTTGTAAATTGCATGCATCAACTGTTATAATATTATGAAAATAACATTGCTTACGTTAATTTAACCCTAATTTCTTAGATTACAAATTGTTGCTAATACAATGACCTACCTTTCACAGCACACTATTATTATTTACAGACCTTGGGTTTTTCAGTCATAACATTAATAAATGATAAGAGATTGATGAAATCTGGAGCATAATATGCGTGGGCAATTTACTACAACTCACCTGAATTGAAATTGCGTTGATTTTGTTTTATTATTGTTTCTTACTGATAATAAGCAAAAATCAGAAAATACCTATTGCTTTTGCAATAGACGTTTACAAAAGTGTTTTTCTCAAAAACGGTTGACTTGACACAAAAATACCCATTTTTAATGAAAAACAGTGCTATTTACAATTATGATATAAAATTGCCAATTCTGGAAGCCCAAAAAAAGTTGTGAGAAAAAAAAGGTTTTGTTCCCTCCTTCCAATAGCCGGCACCTTTATTTTCAGATTTTAATTTAGGTGAGTTGTAGCAAATTGGACAGTCATGCTTGGTTTTCGAAAGTTATCAAGTAAAAACCAATTTTACGCGAAAATCGTAGTATGTTGTGGTTACGATTAATTATTATTAGCAAAGGTTAAAGAGATAAAAGCAAACTGTCGAATCTCAAGGCCCTCCCTGCGTCGCTGTGCAAATTCGGCTTCATAATACTTTCATCACCTGGCGGCCTCCAATCTCTTAAAGGTTTGTGTTTAAGAAATGAATTGGGCTTCGCCCTCTAACAGTTTCACACCTTACAAAAGGGTTTCACTTACCAGTGGAGCGGAGCAATACCATTCTGCCCTTTCTAACGAAAAATGGACGTATTTTAAAGGCTTAGAAAGTCAAAAAGGAAATTTCTGCGAGTTCAGCTTTCGCGATTACAACTCTTTGCTTTCACGAGGACACACCACTTTTAATGTATACATATAATTTACATTCACGGCTTTTTGGATAAGTGTAGAAATGAATAAAACATGAGTTGCACAAAAATTAATTAGATAACTCGTTCAGCGAGCCTATAGGCTGGACCATGTCATTATCACACACAAAGAAAGGTGATCTGGTTGTTTTAAACCACACATTAACAGCGCGGAAATCAGATTTTGGAATCCATGCTTATTAAAAACCGCAAAATGCAAAAAAGGTGTGATATCGTAGAAATATTGCAATTTATATATTTTTTTTGTTAGGACAAATGAATAATAGTTCAATTAAAACTTTTATTAGATTCCTGTAAAACGTTATTCTGTTGAGTCTAAATTCTTCCCAACGAAAAATGTTTGTTCAACAAAAACACATTGCTGTTATGCGATTAAACGACATTCGCCGAGTCTAGTCAGCAGACGTAGACAAACAAAACCGAGTGACTTGTGCAACCCCTGTTCAGTTCTTCGCTTCAGACGATAGCGTACAAGACGTGACGTCCTACGTTTCTTATCGTGATTCAAGCTTTATTTGAGTTCAACAATTTTATGTATAAACGCGTATCTGTGAAAGCCACACGTTTTCTTCACGTGATTGTTTTGATGCACCGACTCGACTCGGTGATTGCCGTTTAGGCCTAGTTTCTCCATCATTGGTTAAGTTTAACTAAAGGATTATTGCCATGGATACAACAGTTGTCACATGGGAATAATTCTGTAGTTAGACTTAACCAAGGATCGAGAAATTGGACCTTAGAGCCGATTACACCTATTATCTGATTGCTATAAAAATTGATCGGTTACTAAAAACCCATACGTCAAGTATGGTGTTGATCTACAATCAATTTTGATGGCAATCAAATCGTTGGTGCAATCGACCCATAGTGTTGTAATTAGAGAGTTTGAGCACACTTTACGCTATACGATAACGTTATTTTGCGACAACTACGCATGCTCAGAACATTATCGTAACACTAAAGTTTATCGGAGCCCGCTATTTCCTTGCAAATACGGGAGCAAATACCGTATACGGTAACTCGGTTTGTGAGGTTAGTAATTTGTGGCATGTACTTCGAGCATGTACATTTTGACGATATTTTCACTGTTACTAATTTATTAATAATAAATGAAATATATTTACTCTTTTATCTCTTATCGTTGCGTTTTTGAGATAAGTTAATGGTGAACCTCGAATTTTGGACACACTGTATATATTATTAAAGGAGTAATTCCATATAAAATGATAAAACTCTTTCTAGGAAGTGTTTTTGTTTGTCAATAATTTTTGTGATAATTTTATTGTTGTATTTTACGTACGTGTACAACGGCTCTATGAAGATGAAAAAGAGTCAAACGAATTCCATCATAAGAGAAATTAAATTCGTTTCAATGCAAATGTTGTTGTCTATTTGAGAAAATCCAGAGTATAACATTACTAAATTAATGAAAACAGTAGAGATCCATTTGAATGTGTTAGCCTATAGCATATAGAGCCACCAGATGCATATAAGCCGCAATTCGAAATAGCAAACTTAAAAAACTGCCCTTGTTGGAGTCAAGTATTTTTAACCAATTGGCCAATCAAAATGCTGCCCCTTTGATTAGCCGTCCCTATTTAATTATTTGCATACCATAATATAACATTAATTAATATAATTTTTATTTCATAATTTAATTTCTTTAATTAATAAACGCGTTCTGATAACAAATAAATAAGGTAAATATGAAAAGCCGGTTTATAGATTCTAAATACAAGCCGCTGATAATTATTATGACATCTTGCGTAATACTTGTAATCAATGTAACAGCTTTTCGAAGGCTTTCAAGGTTGTTGTTTTTTTGCAACATTTACTGCCGCTTTTTTGTAACCAATTAAGTTTAATTTTGACTCTTAAACTGATCTAAAATATTGGCATTTTTTTTTAATGAATACGTAGTAGTGTACAATTTTTAAAGAACCCAAACATAGATACAATGTTTTTAGCGGTATATCACTATGGATTTTTTTACTTGATTAATCACTTTATAACATTTCTGGTTTAGCTGGAAATGATATAAGCCTGGTTGTAAATAATAGAACTCCCCATATAATTTGGTTTGTTAGCTTTTTTAATTCTGAACAAAGAAATTCAAATACCTAAAAACTATGTGTTATTAAAAATTTATTTACAAAATAAGAACTTATTCTAAAATTGATTGATGAATAACTTGTAAGATAGATCAAAAAGAATTATAGAGAAATTTGTCGAGATATAAAAGAAATACTGACTAGAATTAAACACTGTATAATTTTGTTTACAACATAATACAATATAGTAAGGGAAAAATGTTGATAGAGCTATTTACCCTCAGTATATTATTAATAGTAATTATCTTGTTTTAGTTTAAAGGTTAAGATTTGCGAGAAATGGTTTTTAAATACGTATAATAAATAATAATCTAATCCATAATTCAGTGTAGAATTTCTTAATTACATCAAATTTGATTATTTGCCATTTGCCAATTGAATCTCGTATACCTAATACTCCTAACAGAATACTGCGTAATTTAAATTTTTGGCAATAATAGTAATTCATTATTACATAAAACGAAAAATACTAGACCTATATGTATAGCAGTACAAGAATAAGATTAACTTTTATTTTCTAGATGGATTTTAAAGTTGCTGAAAAAAATTTTATACTGGAAATAAGGTTTAGATTTTAAAACTATTGCGATGGAATTGCGACATAATAATAAAATTATTAATTGGAAGAAGCATTAGGTTGAAGAAAGGACATTCCTCTAGTATATAAAAATAGCTAAAACGTCATCACAACATAAATGCACTAGCACGTTTTTAGCAGGTGGCCTTGCACTTGAGAGTTGCTGTAGCATCGATCGAAAAATCACCCTCTCGGCCCCTTCTAATCAGATTTCATCCCGGGAGAACGACCTCCCTGACCTACATCTAATCAAAATATTGCGCAATATCTAAAATATAACAAATAGTTTGGAAAATTCTCAAAAACAGGAGTTTTCCGGCTGTAGAATTAACAAGAACTCTGACCGTTTCATGAAGATAAACATGAGCATTCCTAATCATCGGTTTCTTATAGACGTCTAATAAAAGATAAAGACATCATTTGGGAAGCAAACTTTTGTAATATGATAAAAGGTTTGATAAAATCGACGTGGTAACAAGGAAAATATTTAATCACAAGAAGAAATACGACCTTTATTATGTCATAATTAATTATTGGTTTTACGGTAAGGAAATTGCCCATTAAAATAATAATTTTACAAAATTTTCAATTTTTTTTAAAAAAGCTATCTATCCAGACACTGGGGGGGCTCTGTTTTATTCAAATTATCATACGGTCATAAAAAACTGAACTCTATACATATTAAGAACCCAGTTTAGTTCTTTATCTCTGCACCAAGAAAAAAAATAGTTAATTCTTTTATCTCAAGAACGTGTCGACTACTGGTCATTTACCCAATTACGTATGTAGTAAAAAATACTTTTTCTTTTGCAGACGAAACTTAAAACGAATTCGAAATAAAATTGCTGTATTAACATGTTTATTTTTACATTGAATCGAATACCCTTCTGCATTTATTATTAAAAAACAAATAATATCCAACCTAAACCACCGTAGTTAAAATGAAACTGATAATGATAAAAATGTAGGGCATCCAGTTCTTTGTTTATGCGACGACCTGTATTCACACTGCGTTGTTGCACAAATTATTTAAGAAATAATTAATAAAAATGCTCGGAACCGGTGGTCTTTCAGCTCACGCCTTCGACAAGGTCACTTTATCTAACAAGGTTCACTGTGCGGTTTAAAATAGCAATTTAGCATAATCTTTAAAACTATGGCATGAATCATTGATATTAACCGGTTATTTTTGCAATCATGAATGGAATAGTACTTTTGTAACTCTCTTTTTGTTTTCCAAGTGATAATTTGACAGATATAATAAACTAATAATTTGTCAAAAATTATCTATCGCTCACCTTAAGACGTAGGCGTCGATTTGTTCATTGTTGATAAAGCTGATTATTTCACATCGGACTATCTTCAGAATAGATTCCAGTTTATTCCTGAATAGAGAATAACAATAACAGGTAACAATTTGTTTTTAATTAATTGATTAACATGAATCAAATGCTGCTATAAAATTGGATTTTCTATTATTATACGAAAATAAAATAATATTTATACACGACATAAATCTAATTTTGAACACAAAATCAGCTGATCATTACGACATCATTTAGAAATGTATTTTAAAAATTTCCAAAAATCAATGTGGATACGTATGTGGTCACAGTCTGAGCGTCATTGAAAGGAAAACCGAAAAAAAGAACATATCAAAAAGCCGGCTGTTATTTACATGGAAAGATTTGTTGTCACTTACCTGGGAATCTTTCTTAGGTCAGCATGTTTATTGCTGTTATCACTATTGGTAAACCAAACTTCGAGAAGTTTTTCCACCCCTTCGAAAAACTGCACACCACTGTCATTCATTGTATCTTCAGCGCTTGCCATCGCGACACAACGATCGGCCTGAAATAAAATGAAAAACCGATTTTTTTAGCCGGGAACGCGCCGCGCGCACATTCGATTTGTTCGTATATCGTCGACAATATTCGGAATTGATAATTATTGGCGCTTAAATCAAATAATGCTGCAATGTAATGGAAAAAATTGTTATGCTTAACACAAGAATTTAACACATCATGAAGATTTGACGTTTTATTCTTTTTTTAATTTGTACATCAACAAAGCTCTCTACATATAGCATTTATAAACAATATTTTATATTAGCTTGCAAATCATTATACTTATTAAAGAATAAAATGAGTATAAATATACAGAATTATAAAAGTTAAGAAGAAAAAGGATTTAAATTCTTATCATAATCATCTTCAAATGGATTAGTATCATCCAAATCGTCTTCAGCGAATGGATTCAAAGATTCATCGTACTCGGGTTCAAATGGATTCTTTCCTACTTCATGCTTAAATGCTTTTTCAGTAATGTCTACATTAAATTTTTTATTAGATTCTATAGTAGCACTCTGTTGATGTTCATGCATTCTCATTCGTCCTTCTGGTACAGTTATGAGTGACGTACCACCAGTTCTAGCATTTTCTGCTTGCCGCAAACGTGCCTCAGCTCCAGGTCCATATGTGGGATACTCAGGTTTTGTTGGCTACAAATCAACAGTTTTTAATTAGTTAATAGTTTATTGCTACTTAAGAGTTGCAATTAATATTATTCTTTCCTTGAAATTAACCATTAATAACTTTAAAATTCTTATCAAAGCCCAAGTCTTGCTAAAGAAGCAAAGAAGAATCAAAAGAATGCCTATTTTTATGGGTTAATGCTGCATGTAAATTGAAAAATTGAACTATAGTTTAACAACAAGCATCATCTAATAAGATAATATTTATAGCAAAAGAAATGCATGTAAACTGATAGAAACATAAATAGCTATACATCTACAGAGATGTACTAATCTTTCTTAATACGATGTAAATTTATTGTATGGTTTTGAGTTATCTTGTAAAAGTACTTTCAAAATTAACAGTTTCATATTCCAATCATTGTTATATTATTAATTGATATTTAATTCCAAACAAAAAACTTTTACACTAGAAACTATAGGTATATCTCATTTTGTGTTTTATTCATTGTTGATAATTCAGTTGATATATTTAAGAACTTTAATGTATACAAAACATTTAAAAGTTTTGTTTTACTAATTTGAGTTCTTGGACGTATTTTAGAAGGTATAAAATTCCATAAATCAGTAAAAAAAGACACATTTTATTGATTCAACTGATCAGAAACTGTTGTAATTCAATAAAAAAACCAATTCTAATTTAGAATAACAAATAAAAGTGATTTCTATTGTTATAATACTAACAATTGATATTTTTATGTAGGAGGTTATCACGTGAATGAAAGCTAGACATTCTTCAAAGATAACAAATTTTATCAAACATTATGTGCTACTCGTATTCATATTATGCATGTAATACATTAATTAACTTTATTAAAAACAAAATAAAGAAAAATTATGGTCTTCCCTTGGTTTTTTAAAATCTAGTATAGGATTGAGATTAGGAAAGAAATGAACAGTAATCTTAAGAGCAATACCAGAATTTAAAATTAAAATCTTGCTCTCTTAACATACTCGTAAATGGAGCAAGTTCATACACAGAAGATAAATTTTGTTATTTCAACCATTCATTAATACCATATAGAAATATTTTGCAAGAATTTAAACTCCTTTTTTATTAAAGAATAAATTTACTATTAAGTGACGTACTTTATTTCCTGATTTCCATGTGCAATTAAATATGTAAAAGGAATAAACCAAACTTTATCTAATCATCAAATTATATAAAAACAAAATAATCAGTGTAAGAACACAAATTTGAACTATTCTTTTGCTTGATAACAGGGAAAAACTGTTTTGATCAATTAATTCACCATTATTGTTATTATGAATTTCTAATGAATCAATAAGAAACTAAAGTCCTCATCACTTTATCTATTAGTTTAACACTGTTTAACTGATTACTAGTTTATTGTGTAAACTTTATAAATACAGTATTGTTTAAATTAATTTGTTGTATTATCAAACAGATCAAATGTTATCTTAAGTAATTTTAATATTTCCATAAATGGAAATATCTTGAAAATTATTGTCTACAGTTCTAATAACAGAATAACACAACATATTTTCCATTACACAAGAAAAACAATTAAATATTAATATTAATTTAATGTTAAATCACAGTTTCAAAATTAAAAAGCAAAATATTATAAACGAAATGGAATAAATCTTTAATATCATTATTTTAAAGCCACATATCTGCAACCTGACTAGTACCAGCTCATTAAAAACTTTTCCTGATGAACAATGCCTTCTTCATAATTATGAGGACAAACTGTTTTTGCTAGACAATATTAATTTAAAAATTCTGTATAGAAAGAGTATAAGAGTTTCTGAAATAAATCAAAGGTGGTAGTAATTTGGGGAAAATGAATGCCTTTTCCCACAACTGAAGATGGACTGTAAAAGATTCTGAGGATAAAATTTGATACATTCTGAATATACAGTGTGTCAACGGGAAGTGGAAACCATCCACCATTTGCTTATATGTACTTTGGAATAGAGTTCGGAAACTTGGAATGTTCAAATGACATCATATTTACTATTTCTTGATTAAGTAGATTGTTCAAGGTCACTTCTAGTTTTAGCGAAAGTTTCATCAACTTATTTTTTTAAATGGCATCCTGTTAATATGTTAATCTGTTAATATGTTATATGGGTATATACAACCTCAAAAATGCTCAGTCTCCTTAAAATAAGAGGGCCATGCTCTTCACATCTTTTTGATAATGTTACTTCTTGAAAAAAGTAAACATTGGAAAACTGTGTTTGTTTTACTGTCTTGCTCTATTTCATGAACTGAACTGAAAAAAATGGGTTAGCACCAGTGTTTCTCAGGAAGTTAAACAGGAAAGTCAAACAAATGCAGTTTTTTAATGTTAACCTTTTTTGGAAAAGTAGTATTGGTAATAATAAGAAAAGCAACCATTCTTTGTGGTTTTCAGGGAGTTGACAAAAATTGTCAAAAGGATGTGTCAAATCATGGCCCTCCTGTTGTATGGGATTTGAACATTCTTGAGGTTATTTTAAGACAAAATATCAAAAATGGCTAAAACTGGAACTGACCTTGGGCATTTTACTTTGTCGAAAAACGACAAATATGATGTCATTTTTATATTTCAGAATTCTATTTCAAAGTATACGCAAATGGCAGACTGTTTTCACTTCTTCTTGGCAGCCTGTATGTAACTGCAATGATGCACATTTAATAATTTATAAATTTAGTAAAGAGAAATTCTGTGTTTCTTTGATGTGGTGTTCCTCAGTTACGTGGATAAAGATACTCTAAAAACCATAAATTCTAAATACTGTCACACTGCCCCCATATCATTGAAATTTTGAAAGTTAACATCTGTCATGATGCCATTTTTACAATTTGTTGATGAAGTTGGTGAGCTAAATTGTTAATATTTTGGTGCATTGATAACATAGAAGTTGATGATTTGTCTGTTGATAAGTTGGAGTCAACCCACATAAACATTTTTTGTAAAATATTCTTGGAAAGGTTAGGAAATCACCATTGGATTCTAGATATACAAGAAGTTGTTTTAGCCTGATTTGTTATGAATTAACAAGTAGGAAGAATACTTAAGCAGAATGTAGGTAGCCAGAAATGGATATGGAACACTACACTAAACAAAGCTTTCAACACTATCATACCAATACAGTGCCAAAGTCTACATTTCTTGAAGAATAGTAGCTACAAAAATAATTAACGATTGCATAATATGCATAACATCTAACAAATTACTGTCAACATTTATCAGTTGTTTTTGAGACCGGCTCTGAGCAATTGGTACAGTAAAACTAAAAGATTACAGAATATATTACAATACCTACTTTTGTTTGTGGTTTCTTCATCTCTAACTGATCATACTTGGAACTACCATTTGAAGTAGGTGAATCAGTGATGACAGTAACTTTCTTAAAAACACCTCGTCCAAAATATTCAGCAGCTAAGCTAAATCCATCATTGACTTTCTCTAACTGTGAATGGAAAGTTTCATGCAGATCCTTATTGTACTCCTGCGCTTTTAAAAGTTCTAACAAATTTTTATTTTGTGGTACACAGGCAGGACATTCATTTTCATTATCAGCAAAACTTTGAAAACAGTGCTGATGGTAACTGTGTTGGCAAAGAAAGTGTAAACTTGGTAATTCTAACTGATGGTGGCATGCTGCACATCTGGATCCTTGAATGACATTTACTCCATTTCTTAATGTTTCTAATTGTTGTTTCAATTTATCTGTATCTGATCTATATTTATTTGTTAATTCGGTGTCATTTTTTGTAATTTCATTTTCTTTTATTAGTTCATTTACTATGTAAGATCTAATGTGACCTAATGTTATATCAGATTTGGCTGTACCTATAGCCTCGATTACTAATTGAGGTGTAAGCAGACGTTCCTTTGCAATTATATTTAAAACCTACAAAGAAAAGTTTAAAGATTTCATAGAATTAAGAATAACAAAAAGCAAGATAGTACTTCAGGTAAGAGGTCCATAGAAGCCCCCTTAGATTCTCTAATACACGACCAAAGTGCCTGAACCCATAAAGTTGGTTCTTGATGTCCGAATCTTCTACAGCAAGCCAGTACTGAACTCATATCATCTCTTGATATGTGATATCTAAAAAATAAAACAATTACCCTTAAGTAAGATTTATACATTTCACGAAAACACCAATACCAAACTAATAAAAAGTACAAAGTGATTTCCCTTTAAGAAATAAAGGTAACAATCCAGCAACAATATTTACAGTACATGTGATGTCATAGTATCTTATGGTCATATCTTCAATTAAAACTAACCTCACTTCTTTTTTATATTTCATCAGTCAGTTTTTGTTTGTTGTAAAAACTTTTAACAACAAACCTAAAGTAAGATTCCCAACTTTGATATTGATATTAATTAACTATTCAAAAACAGACAGATATACATACAAGATGCTTACATTTTCACTCTTACTATAGTTAGTTGTTGGCGTCATATAATTAAAGGTAACAGTAGTAACATGTAACATTGTTAGGAGGTAGGATGGTAGTAAGCTAAAGGGAAATCACTTAGAGTGAGATCAAAACAATCCATAGGTGACTGCAATAGATCCTTTTTTGATCTTTCTGTACTACCAACCTTAAGATTTGTTGATATAACTTCTCCTCTTCATATAAATATAGAACTCCTTCGCTAAAACCATGCATATGACACACAACTAGTGCCTGTGCTTTGTCATATTTAACATCAGAATTTTGCAATAATTTCAGTACCTTCTGACCTAGTTTATTTTTTTCAGCAACTGTATCTAATGCACTTCGTACATGTAAATAATGTTCAAGTAATGTATCATAAACAGGTGTACTTAAAATGCAACCTTTTGCAATTAAATGTTCTAGAAATTCCACTAGACATTCAGAGTTACTTAAAAACAAATGGATAAAGTCTTCAGGATCAGCCTTTTGAGTTAATTCTAATCCACCATTACTAAAATTTTCTGATAAAATTGATTTATTTGATCCATAATCAGTGCACAAACGTTTTAAAAACTGTGTACTTTCATAAGGGGCATTTTTTATTAATATATGACCATACTTTTTCATATACATTTCTGCATCTTCAAAACCCAGTTCGGAAATGTAATCTAAAACTTCTTTATACTTTTCGTAATCTTTTATAAGAATTTTTATATACCAGTCATGCTTATTATGTTTCTTTGCAAGCATTAAAGCTTCATGTGGACTTGCCTACAAATAAATTCATATTACTCAAAATTGCTTAACCAGAAACTTTACATGTTTAAGTTTCAAAATGTCAACAAAAATAGTTTTAAAATAATATGAAGACACAGCCTATCTTGAATCTAGTAATAAAAAGAATTACCTATAACAACTATGATAAATACACATAAATAATTACCTGTCTGCAAACTTTAATGGCAATTTCCACATCAAAATCAAGATCACGATCTTTTAACAAAATAAATTCTTTTAGATTTTCAGGTTTATTTAATTTCGTAAAACAATTAAGAAGTAATGTAGTGTGGTCTTCAGTAGCTTGTGCTTGTTTATGCACAGCTTGAAGGTAGCTCGTTAACTTTTCGATGTGTTGCGAATCCAAAAATTTTCTAATGATATAACTAGGTTCTAGCCTTCCAATAGTCTTTGTATATTGTTCAATTGCACCCCAATAATCTCCTTTTGCATATAAATGATCACCGTACTGTCGAAAAATATCCACTAGACCATCAGCATCATATTGTTGAGATTTTGCTATACGTATAGAAACATCATACAAATTCTTCTTAAACAATAGAGATAACTTTGATTGTAAGTCTTTTTCATCCAAATGATACATGTTATTATTGTAATCTAAAAGGTAAAGACCTCCCCATTCTATTAAAACAGCTTTAACTTTATCTACTATCGCAGAAAACACAATGAATTTATTCTGAATATCTAGAATAGTTATGGAATGACCTCGAATAGTGTTCTGTGTAACATTTGTTAGAACATTTTGAGTTGTAGGTCGATTAGTAGTAGAGATAATAATTAAATAACTTCGAAACCATTCTAGCATGACCTTCTCTCCATCAACAGCAAAGCAAGGGCCTCGTCCATCAGTAGTATAACAATATATTGCCTACAAAGTAATAAAAGAATATGTAAAAAAGTTTTAATATAAACCTACAAATAGGAAGAAAAATGCAGAATATAAACATAAGACTTACATCATTTCGGCCTACCATAAAGTGGCTTTCTTGAATAGACTCAGCTAAGATACTACATTTTTTTGCACAGCCAATTGTATCCAAATTACTCTGCAATGCAAAACCTTTTATTATTCTTCACATATAACTTTTAATAAGTTACCCTTTGTTCTCGATCCTTATGAGTCACATTATAAACAAATACAGAACTATCAGTTGCAACAAAAAGGAGTACTGCAGCAGCTGTAGTTTTAAATGCCAATCCAGTAACTGTAGAGCTGGCATCACGTAATAACTTTTGTTTGGAACCTCTATCTCTTGTTACTTCACCCCTACAGTAATTTTTTTAAATAATTTACATTTTTGCAATATTAATTTACTAATACCGATATAACACTAATGATCCATCTGAAAACCCAACAGTCATAAGCTGAAGTCCTTCATGAACACAAAGAGCTGTAGCAACAACAGGTCTATTTCCTGGTATAGCACGGGTAATCCGACAACAATGTGGCATTCCATTTTTGTCTCGACTAGTATCCCAAACTTTAATCAAAGGATTTACACCTGGTTCATCTTCCTAGAAAACCAACATATAAAGACAAAATCACATTAAATTAGTTTGTAATGTACTCCTATTGTGATGAGAAGAGGTGAATTTCGAAGTTGCTGTGCCAATGTAATTCGCAATTCATAACCTCTAAACATAGTAACTTCCCATGCCCTAGATATTAAATATATTTGCCCTACTGAATCACCCAGAACTATATGATTATTTCCACTTGTGGCAACAACTACATCATAATCCTTAAAAAGAATAATATTTTTTACACTGCAATAAAATTAAGAACTTCTTACTTTAAATAATTCAGCTACGCGTTCTTTGTCAACATTTGGTTTTAAGTCGAAAAAATTAAATTTTCTCCACTAAAATAATAAAAAACAATATTAGAAATTCTTTATTATGCTTCAATGCTTACCTCTAGAAATGCCATAATATTTCGTTTTTATTAATCACTGTAAAATATTTAGGTTCCAATTACATTAACATAGAACATTACTACATATCATTTATTGTTAAATAATTAATATTGACTGATAACAACAAAATAACAGATTATTTCAATAATTATCATATATATAACCTACAATTCAACAATAATAATACTAACTGTCACAGTCATCTGTCAGCGAAAAGCATGACAGCTGCGCAAGCGCAAGGTGTTAGTGTCAAAATAAGTTGGTAACGATCAAGGACATCTAAATACTAAAAAAAAAAGGATTAGAGTTTTAGAGTTCCTAATCCCTTAATATGCCCTAAATGCTAAAGACCCATTTACAATCACTTTGAAAGCGGTGTACTTTAAGAGTCCAATTCTGAATTGTGCCGATGCATCATTTTCGTTATTTACAATTACAACTTCAAGAATGAATTTCTGTGCAAAGCCATCTCTTAGAATATTAATACAAATAGATCTTTAATTTGCTAGCTTTTGTTATTACTGGCATAACCTTTTGATGTTATTTAAGTTATGTTTATGTAGAATTGGATGTACCCCAGTATCTTCTTGTTTTGCATTGGTTGCGTTTTATATTACCAATGTGGTATTGCCTCTCTAACGCCAACACACAAGCTAAATTACCTAATAAGGCAACTAACATCCATAATTATATAATCTACAAAAGGCATTTAAAACCAACATTTCAAAAAAATTTCAATTTCGCATTTATTTAGAGTTGTAATAACTAAATATTTTTGTTTTTATTTTAATTCCAAAATTTATTTTCAGGTTCGCAGCTTTTTACAAATAAAAAACGTAATAAAAACCAATTTTACGACTTTTTGGATTATAAATAACAGAATTACAATTACAATTAAAACAATGTAAAAGTTTTAAATAAGGCAAATTGCGCATGTGTCAAAGCTGAATTTAATTGGAGATTTGCAATTTGCATACTTCAACCTCGCCATCGAAGTCAAAGTTTAGCCAAGCCGACAGCAAATTTTTAATGTAAACATCTACCGGTGGTGCCATATACTTAATAACACGAAATTCAGACTTCGCGGTTGAAGTGTGTCGTTAGCAAATTGGTTGTAAATTGGCCTTTAGCCCCTAGGCAGGCGGTTGATCCCAATGGTACTGCATTATGAACATTTCTAAGTATTTGTGGAGTAATTAATTGTACACTATCCATTATTTGTGCTTCTAGATTTTGTAAACTTTCTGGAGGTGTTTGGTAAACCTTTTCCTTCGAAAACCTCAAACGAATCCAAAGAATTTAAATCAGAGGACCGTGGGGGTCACGATATAGGGTCATTACAATCTAACCAAAGCTACGGAAAATTTCTGTTCAACCATTATAAGCATAATGACCTGGTGCGCAATGGTGCATCCAGAGCAGTTCATTTCGCAGATTGAGTAGAAGATCATCTATCAGATTATTAATGAATTGAAAATAATGTTTTCCATTTAGGCGTTGTGGTAAAAAGTGAAGAACAATACTCCCATCCAAACATTTAAAGAGAATCTGACTTGTTGTCTAGACGCTAGACGGTCTCATACTGGATTTTCGTGAGGCCACTGGCTCATATTGTGACAATTAAAAAGACCATCCCTTGAAAAAAAGGCTTCATCAGTCCACAATGTTTGCTTATGGAAATTTTGGTTCAGGTCGATCTGTCGCAGTAGCCAGTTGCAGTATAGTTAATGCAACTTTGATAATCATTAGATGTTAACGATTGAACAGTACAAAAGTAGTACGGATATAAAGAATCTGCTTTTAAAACATTATGCACTAGGAATAATACGAATATTAAATCGGTGGGCAACTCCTCTTATACTACTTCCAGGTTTTTCAGAAACATTTTATAAAATTTCTTCTTTTTGTTCAGAGTTAAGATAAAGTCGCGGAGCACAGGCATTATTTCGGTTTGTGTTGAGCCGTTTTCTCAACCGCTGATCCAATTTTCTAAATACGTTTGCTGACGGTTGACGACGATTTGGAAACCTCAAGTATTCAGCTTTCACGGCATTACCATTTTCTCCACGAAATCCCATAAACCTAGCATAATCGGCATATTTGTTGAAACTAAACTCCATTGCTTACCAATAAATGGTTCCGATGAGAAACTAAAATTGTGACAGACTAGAACTACAGCACTGCCAATAATAAGATTTTTGCCGAAAGTATCAATTTTCAGTTAATAAAATACAGAATTTTAGAATTTGCTGCTATTTTACAAAACCTGTTGATAATAATATTGCAAGTGCGAGGTGTAATCAATGCCGGTTTTTTATTTACGGGGTATTTCTTGTTCAAGATTTCCAACTTTGATTGGCTCATGAGGAAAGAGGAGACATCCACCAACATTTTCGTACGGGACTTTTCTTTTCGGTTTTAGTCAGGGAATCTTTCTACGTAAAGCTGTTTTGCCAATTGTCGAACACTCTATATACGTAAATAAGTCACAGCGCAGCTTTGCCTACCTATGAAAGGTAATTCCCGGAGTTTTTTTATTACTCGAATAATAAATTTGTATGCACTATATATCACAGTAATTATATGTGTGAAAAACACCTTGCTTATTAAGTTATTACACAAATACTACCAAACACCGAAAGATGGCTGATTGGCTTCAAACGTGCTTGGGGCACGTCCTTGTTCTTAAGTTGTTGTAGTGGATAATATGCGTCCCATTGGTATTCGAGGCAGTTTTACAACCTCAGGTAGTATAATTTACCTCGAACAGGTGAAGAGTTATTAAAAGACAATAATAAAACTTTCGACTTGTTCGATTACATTCTATCCTGAGTCGCAGTCCTCTCGAATACCGCGAATACAATTGAAACCCACTCACCCACTATACCTTATAGAATAGGTCCTTCTGAGCCACGAATGTGGGCAATTTGATATGTATTAAAATACTTTTCCCCAAATTTAATCAAGCTTATATTTTATTTCATTAAATTCTAGTTTCCGAGATCCAATAGTGCTACTCGATTTTAAATAACTCTGTATAATAAAATTCAGTATTATTTTAAAATGTTTGAAATAAAATAAATATTAGGGTATACCAATATTAGGTATCTTTGTAAAAACTAAAAATAATAACAAATAATATTCAACTGGTAAGTATCCTCTATAATTCTAACCAGAGTATAAATATAAAATGCTGTAACTACATAACGCTATGCGCGACTATGCGTTTCTATCGTTTCTATCATACCTATCATACACTATCATCAGTGTCTATCATATGCGCTACAAGTTCGTTGAAATTCTCAACGAGGGCAGTTAAAACACGCAACTATTTTGCGGGAGTTTTTAAAAGACCGTTCATTGTATGGTTGGTTGCATTTCTTGTCTGTGGGTGGTCCGGCCAGCCAAGCATTCTTTATTATTAGCTTCCCATGGAAGATATATGTCTTTGTGGGTGGTCCCTTTTCTCGTTCATCTTTTTCTTGCATTACCAACATGCTTTTCCTATCCTTCTTTTCTAGAAGTTTATACAACCGATACAACCATGTGCCTTTGTTTATACATCTAATAAAAAGTTTAAAAACCGCAAGTACTGTATAATATAAGGACAATTCTAAGAAATGGACTTTTATTATTTGTTGTTAAGATTATATCTCAGCAATGTTTGGAAAACAACAATCTAATTTTGGTATTTATTTTTATAGTTGCATTGTTATACATTCTATCCATGCTACAGTATTAAACTTAAATAATGCTTTAAATGAAATTGATCAAAATGAAACTACTATAAACATAGTAAGTACTAAAAATTCAAGTGAAGAACTTATGACTGCTATAGCCAAAAATCTGACTTTACACGATGCTAATAATGAAAATGTAATAGAAACTCATTCAGCTCCACATGTTAGACACCTAGAATCCAAACGATTACGTTCAAAAGATGTATTTTTACATGATCGTTATAATGGTCCACCATTATTAGATATGAGTTTAAAATATTGTCAACGATCAGCAAAATGCCAACATTTAAATTACACAACATGCATGGGTTCAAAACTTCCATATCATTACACTAGCTTGGATCTAACCGATTTAAGTTCACAAGAGAAGGTTCAAGAAAAATTGCAGCTTTATCAGTATTTACGTTATATACCAAAATGTTGGGCTGTTATACAACCATTTTTGTGTGCTCTTTATATGCCTAAGTGTAACGATGAGCTTGTTAATTTGCCTTCTAAGGAAATGTGCCGAATTACTAAAGGTCCTTGTAAAATTCTATATAACACAACAGTTTTTCCAAAATTTATGGATTGTGATAACAAACAGATATTTCCATCTCAATGTAAAAATGACATACATGAAGTAAAATTCAATACTACAGGAATATGTATGCAACCACTTGTTCGAACTGATCAGCCAGAATGGTTCTTTCCTGGTAAATTGCTTTAACAAAACACATAGACATCTATTAAATTAAAAATTCTTGGTATTTATTTATAGGTGTAGATGGTTGTGGCATTCAATGTAAGGATGTGTTATATACTAAAGTTGAACATCAACAAATTCATAAACTTATGGTATATTGTTTGCTGTTTTGTATGATTTCAAATTTATTTGCTATATTTACGTTTATAATTGATTGGAAAACAGGAAATAAATATCCTGCAATGGCAATATTTTATATAAATGTTTGCTTTTTCATATCATATTGTGGATGGGTAGTGCAATTTCTTAGCTCAGAAACAAGAGAAGATATTGTTTGTAAAAAGGATGGCACTTTACGCAAGCATGAACCTAGTGCTAATGAAAATCTAAGTTGTGTGTCAGTATTTGTTATGGTCTATTATTTCTTAATTGCTGGCCTGGTGTGGTTTGTCATTTTTACTTATGCTTGGTTCATGAGTTCCTTGCAAGCTCTTGGTATGTTTCATATTTATGTATAAGCAAAAACAAACTGAATAATGTTATTTTTAGGCAAGATACGTGAAAGAGTAGATAAAAAACGTGCTTATTTTCATTTATTAGCCTGGAGCTTACCATTGATTTTAACCATAACTACTATGGCTTTGGGTGAAATCGATGGCGATTATGTACTGGGGATTTGTTTCGTGGGTTTTGTTAACCCCGCAGCTCGAATTGGTTTACTGTTAACACCTTTAGGTTTAACAATTATTGTTGCTGGTTATATTGTTATTCAAGGTAGGCTTAGTGATTCTTAATTATTTTATTTAGTTATATGATAACCTTTGTTGTTTCAGGACTTCTTTTATTAATACAAGTAAAAATTGATAGCCGTGATGTGATATCTGTTCATTCTAGTAGAAAGATTAGGTCAAACATAGTTAGAATGGGTGTCTTTGCACTGTTTATGGTTTTATTTTGTGTTATTACTTTTGTATATCACATTTATGTCTTCACAAACTCAAGATTATGGCATGAAAGTTTAGAGAATTATATTGTGTGAGTAACTTCATATAGGCCAAAATAGCTACTATATTTTAAATTTCTAACATTTAGATAATAATTAATTTTTTAAATTAAGTATATTTACCTTTCTATTACAAACATTCCTTCTATTTATGGGAATACAATTTTGCAGGTGCAAATTAACAAGTTTAAGTACAGACTTTTCTCATTGCAAAAGAGATACAAGACCAAGTGTTGCTATGTTGCAGCTGCAATTACTCGCTATCTTTGGTAGTGGCATAGCTGCAGCTTCCTGGGTTTGGTGTTCTGCAACATTTCATGCTTGGGTTCGATTTATTAGAAGGTGAGTTCCAATATATTTAAAAACAAAATTCTCATTCTTTTTTATGTTTTTAGAAAAGGAAACTGTGAAGTTAGTAAACCAGTTAAATTCCAGAAACACAAAATTATAGCGCAAGCATTTGAGAAACGTAAGAAATTTAATGAAGGCCATCAGATTTCCTTTGAATGTCAGCATACTGATCCAGTAGGATTACATTTTGATTTAAACAGTGCAGCTAGTAATGAAGTAAGCACAACATGGGCCGCTAATCTGCCTCGTTTTGTGCATAGACGAGGAGCGGTTCCAGAAGTGGTTATTTGCTCAGCATCTAGCAATTCTGAAATGAGTTACAGTTTACAACAGATTAGTATTGAAAGTAGGCGCAACTCTGGTGAAAGTCAACTTTCTGTACAAATATCAGAAGTAACAGCCAAGATTAATGGTCGTATACATAGAAATAGAGGCAGACGGAAACGTAATGTAACGCGAGCATCACGAGAATTTATACAAAAGACATGTAAATCTAAGATACACAAAAAGCGTGGTAGTACTACCAGTTCAGAATCTGTACTAGGCACTCAACTTTTTAATATGATTGATAATGCAGCACATTCAAAAACTGATGTATTACCAGATCTTAATAAAAGGCGAGTAGCTAATGCAGGTTTGGTTGAAGAAAGTTTTAATAACATTATTACAAATGCCAAATTTATGTTACCGTATGAACAAGATATTGCAGGTAATCAAAGTGAAGATGAAAAGATGTCTGTGACAATTTCCGAAAGTAAATATAATATAGTTCTTAACAACCGCAGCAGTAGCAACCTTACATTAAATGATAATTTAATTAAAAAGTCATTATGTCGTGACTTACGAATAAAAGAATTAACTTCTAGTACCAGTGGTATTGCTGCTGATGGGAAAGGGTCTATAGAAAAGACTTATTACAATTCAGATTCTGATAGTTCCAACAGTGATAGTTCTTTTCCTGAACTTAAACAATTATTACACAGCTCTCTAAATTCAGCTGATTCGACTACAACTCAAAATCGAGCTAGCAAACAATCAAAGACTTCAATAGATGTTGCAGTACAAGCAAATGCAAAAGAGATTGTTTCACAAACTGGGGCTTTACATGTAAGTGACTTTTGTGATATTGACATGAAAGAAACACAGAGGCATAAACAAAATAAACTTGAACGAAAAATAAGGAAAATTAAGACGAAACAACGATAAAGCATTTTATGAATGGTATGGTTTCTTTATGTGTTGTCCTTTGAAATGTCATGTCATTTTGGCATATGCAGTATCACATTTTATGTACAATGAAACTTGCTAAAATAGAGATCCTGATGAAATCATTCATTTTGTTCTTCTGGTATCAACAAGTTTTCCCTGTGTATACAGTATGTCCCAAATTCAAGGCTCACTATTGGGATCTCTGAAACCATAAGAGATATGAAGTTGGTTAAATTAGAAAATTACCATTTTATTCTATCTTTGTTCATTCCAGAAATATTCCATTTTAGAGAAAAACAGATATTTTTTTAGCAAATATCTAAAAGCCATGATCTTTTTTAAAAAGACAAGAATATCAGAAAATCTCCAAAATAGGCAACATTTTCCCAATTTAACTGACTTCGTATCTCTTCCGGTTTCAAAGATCTCAATGGTCAGCCTTGAATTTGGGACACACACTGTATAGGATGTCAGAAAGTAATGATTCACAAGATTAAAATAAACTAAATCAGTATTCAAAAACTATTAATCTGGTTTAACATATGAGTATTTCTGAATTACAGGTAAAAAGAGGCAGTTTAGCTTACCTTCCAAATAATTTTTTTCTAGATACATGCTAGATTCCAATTAGATACTATTACTCTTTACACTTACAACTACTATTCATTCATTCAAGCTTGATAAAAAAAAAGCATAGTTGCTTGATTGTGATTGCGCGCTTCTTTTCAAGATTTTAATTTACATATAAAATGTGTTTTCCTTTCAACCACATTAGCTGCTGCGGAATTAGACGTTCGATGTTCCTTTCAGGCTGGGCGTCATGCCTGAAGCTCCAGAATTATCCCCTACCCTTCCCCTCAAAAACAAGCTGGAAGTGGTTGGGCTTGACGACTTTTTTCATTTTGATGAGGTTAGGTTCATCATTTCAATGTGTTTCTTGCACTATACCATTTCTCCATATGTGCTTAAATTATTTTAAAGACATTTAAAGAGTTTTAAAGTCATATTTGTTGAGGTTAGAAGAGGTTAAAATAGCAATGCCCAATTTGAGGTTATGTTCCCACACAAAACAAACTCCTTTTCGTGTTCCATCCACGACAGCTCTAAGACACCTATGGTCGTGTTGCCTTGCAGCTTCTTAATCTTGAAAGGAAAGCAACAAAAGAATGTCATTTCACAATGACATTAGTTTTCAGATTTCTGGTATAAAATATCAGACAATGATACTTCATATGTCAAAAACCTAACCTTAAATAAAGGGAATTAGATGGTACTAAGCGTTTATCGTAAACTCAACTTCTGTCAATTCGTTTTTATTATTATCAATCTTGCATGAATGGGAAATAGTGTAGTGATTAACCATTTAATGAAGATATGTCATGTACAAATGCTAATAAATGTCAGATCAAATAATATTGTGCAGCTACAATAATAGATAATGAATGAATGTCGTTAAAAAAAATACTTAGAATGTGATCATAAATGATGGATTACAGCCAAATGAAGTATGAGTACTTCATTTTCAATAATTGTGAATGTACACCTTATGGTTTATCCACAAAAAACTGAATAATTGAAAAAGAACTTCTTTATTGCATGGTTTAACAGTTTGAATTTTACATTTGGCATCTATAAGTGGTTTCCTTCCCTTGTTAAAAATTTCTTTGATTATTGTATCACATTTTGTCTCAGATATTGTTATTATAACAAAGTTATTATTATGATGGGGTTGAAAGTAACGATTATACTGCCTTATTAAATTTTACAATTTCTAATTAAATTTTTATATGTATTTAATTTTTGATGTACACAAAATACTTCATGAGTAACATATATTTATGATGAATATAAGAATGTCGTAATACATAGTGTATGTACAAGAAATGTGGTCAAATAGTCTGGCAATAACAGTACAGGAGATCATAACTATTGCAAATGATCAACTATTGTCATCACTTGTGGTTATAGATAACACTCATTTTCCTCTATGCCATTGTGCAAGTATTATTTCATCAGATAAACAACAAATAATGGGTGCATTCAGAGCACTAAACTGTTTAGCTAAATGGTAAGCAATGTTTTGTGTACGTTTGCAGTCAACATTATGCTAGACACTGAACGCCACGTTGTCTCAACGGTATGTTTGAGGTTATATTAAATTGTGTATTTTTAAAGTGCACGTCTGTTGTAACTTCTCTGCAAATAATAATGAATAATTTTATTTTATGCAATCTGTTATTTGTATTATACTTTCAGCTGAAATTAGGACGATTTTGAGACCAAGAAATTGCAAAGCAGGAAAACTTACAATTATTATCGTTTTGTGGAACCAATTGATTGTTAACTATTATAAAATCATTTAATAGCAAAACCTTTTTTGCTGCTGGTATTATATAATCATTAGGCATCTTGTTTATTTTGCATAAGGGTTAAGTACGTAAATACAACCAATTTAAAATACTAAACTGAGGTTAGAACATTGGAAATATGGTTAGAAATATGCGTGCTCTTGACAATGTTCTTTGTTAGATAGTGCTTGTGTTGCACAGTTTAGTTCAGTAAACAAAAATTTTATGTTGAGTATATTGACCAACTGTTAGAAGTAAACGAATCTATTCAGCACTCTCAAACTTATAAACTGTTTAAACAGTTTAGTGCTCTGAACGTGCCCAATGCTATCTCTTGACATGAAGGCTTGCCAAATTAAACTGCTAGCACAGTGTCTCCTATATCTGACTTTGGAAATAAAGTAGGAAAAAAAATTGAACTTTACCTACTTGACATCACATTTTCTCTACATAATAATTTTGTGATATTCACAGAAAATATAACAGGTCCATATTTAGGTTAAGTAATTGACATGTAATATTTATTTATATCAAGAATAAAGTAAATATAATAAACCATAAATAACCTATTCGATTATACTATTAACACTATAATTTTGATTTATTCAAGATGGAATCATTCCTTTGTTACGTTTCCATTGTGCTGCTCCCTTACGATTATGATTAGCTCTACTACTTTTGTGGGTATTCTTTTTATCCCTATCGCGTTTAACAGCTGTTTCTTGGTCCTTCGGTGTATTTGATTTATTAGTAGCATTGCGACTGTTTTTAAAAGTTCTACCCCTTTGTGCTTCACGACGTGCTCTCACAACAGCAGGATCTTCACAAAATGCATTTCGTGGCTTTTCATTATGAATGCTGGTTTGCTCAACTTCTTCATCTCCTGAACTTGAACTGGGATCACTAACAGCATTACACTCTGGTGAATCAGATTGTATAACATGTCGATATATCTTATTTTCATAAGTGTTGTGTATTTCATTTCGGTCATCATAGTCGTCATCCAAATCATAAACGTATCTGCAGTATTAAAGAATCAGATTATAAAATATCAAGAGTAAGCTATAACTTAATTTAGTCACGTTGGCAGCAATGTAAAAGATTTAATTTTGAAAAATGATACTCTAAAATGTTTTTGAATTATATCCTTTGAAATGAAAACTAAGCCAACAACAATTCTATATAAGCAAGTTTAACATATTCATAGTTTAATTTATTGCTAATGAACAAAGGTTCATGATGTTAATTAATGATCAAATATTTTCCAATTTAGACAAGCCTTAAAAACCAATGTCAAGTTGAGAAGACTTTAGATACAGGATACAGCCCAGAAAATTATTATGCAAATGACATTAAAATTGTACCCTACTTCAAGGAGGGATAAGATTTTCTTAGGGGGACAACCAATTTACCAGTTTAAAAACATAAACCTTATTTCCAAAAGTTTTAGTGTAATAAAAGATTCTTTAACAACGTAACACAGTTTCTGTATTAAGTGGATTAGTTATAATTTGTACTATACCTAAGTACTTATGCAAAATATACTTACGAAGCTTTAAGAACCAAATTTTTAATGTCCTGTTTTTCTCTTTTGTCATCCAATAGATGTAATGCATCCTTATTATTTGATTTCTTACTAATAATTGGTATCAATTTGGGTTGATTTGCTTTACTAGGTCCAGGTTTACTAGTATCTGATGTGGTAAGATGTGACATTTGCAAGTCTAAGGGTAATTCATTATCTAGAATTCTTGCTATTACTTGTTCTGGTCGATAATTCATTCTTTCTAGGCACCTTTTAATATAATCAACTTCCAAATCTGGTAACATTTCCAAAACAGCTTGAACACGATTGTCAATCTCTTCTTTGCTAGGTTTGTTAATGTTAACAGATTCAAAGTTTGCTAGAGATGAGGTTGCATCAAAATCTGAAAGATTCATATTATTTTCCCACTTGTTCATTAATTGAACATACTGATGCAAGGCTGTTTGGACAAGTTCAGGTAAAACTTTTGTTTCATTAGATAAAAGGGACGACTGTTGAATATGTAAATATTCTGAAAGTGTATCATAAATTGAATCATATAACTCTTCATCTACAATGGCAGAAGGGCCAGCCTTTGAAGATTCGCCATTTTGATACATAGCATAATCACTGCTTTGAGCTTCTAATTTGGGTTTATTCTCCTGTTGATTATCATGGTCAACTGGCTCTTCTACAATATTTTGAAGAATCTCGAGAAGATAATCTGATTGTGTTTTGTCACTAATAACTTGTTAAAGAGAATACAATGAGTAAGTAGAAAGACTGTAATAAAAGAATAGTTATTTATAATATAACAAGAGTGTAAAGTGAAGCTTTATAAACGAGTAGGAAGTTCAAAAAAGACACTTTACACTTGAGTTATATACAATATTTTTTGCACACTGTATTTTAAAGAAGATAGTAAAAAAAACCATCGACAGTAGATTAAAAAATGAAGTTGGCCGAGATCATTTAAGGGCATATCACGAATTTATTATAATATTGATACGTCAAGTTTATTGCAAATGTTTATAATCGTCAACTTTTGACCGTGCAAAAAAAAAACTATTATTTATTAAACCCTTATACCTGAAACACTAAAATCGCAATTCCTAAAAAGTGACTCAAGTGTTTCAGTGATAAGCAATTTACGTATTTTAATTCAAAAGGATACAAGTCATTAACATTGTCTATAAATAACTGGAACTGTAAATTAATTGGATAAACTCTGTTATAGTCTTTAATAAATAACTCATCATCAAATGCTCCTGACATTAATTCAAAGAACATCTCCAAGTATCTTTCTTGTTCTGCACATACATTTCTATAAAGAAAACTCAGAATCAAATCTTAAGAGTATAGAATTATTAAGAAAACTATTACTTAAATTCCAAAATCTTATCATATAGATGGCTAATAATTTTATGAAAAAGACTAACAAATTCTGCACGTCCTGTAGTTAACCACTGATTTATTAATATTTTACACTTAGACCAGTTATATCCAACTTCAAAATTAGTTTCAAGTAAGTCATAGAACTGTGTATAAACTTTCTGATAAATGTGTGGCAAGCTAAAATTAATAATTTTAACTTTTATGTGCTACTTAAAAAGTATAGTTACACTTTACTGTTGAGGCAATTGCAAATCCAATGCAATTTCAAATGCTGGTTTGTATACTGATAAAAATTCCTGTAATGATGCTATATGATCTAATATGTACGAAGATGTATATTCCAGCCATAAAGGATCACTCGTACTGGTTTTATACAATGCTGTATGTAAGTTTGTTGCTAATGTTAACTTGTCTAACCTTTCAAATTCCTGAAAACAATTTTTAATAATAAAACCATTAATAAGTAAAGATAATATGTACCTGTACAATATCTACAAATACTTCTTCTAATTCTTTCACGTGCATTTCCTTGTATTTATCAGAAAAGTAAAAATCAATTATGTTTTTCACAAATTGTGGTTTACTATAATTGTATATGTAACATAATATAAAAATAGTACGAACATTTAATAGTTTGCTTCTTTTCAGAAAAGGCAACACAAAGTTTTCTAACATATGTTCAGTCTGTAAAAGTAATTTAAGTAAAGATGTAATCTGCATTATGTTAATATCACTTACTGGAGATACATTAAAATGAAGTAAACGTTCATAAATACAACATACAGTTGAATAGATTTTATTATATAGTTGCAAGAATTCTTCATTTAAATATATAGCAGCATAAGGCGATACAGAATGCTCAAGAAAGCTTTTTATAATAACACTAACACGTGGTTCACACATTACATAACACCAGAACTGGTGATACGTACATTTAGTAAGGAAATCAATACTCTCTAGAAACTCGAGATTTCTTCTTAAAAATTCTTCATTTTCTTTATTACTAAATTGTGGATAAAACGGGTGAAACTTTACAAATCTTTTTTCTGGAGATAACCAACACTTATCCTGCAAAAGAAATATATTTTAAATGGACTTAGCTGTTCCAACACATATATACCAAAGCAGGCTTTTTTTCTTCTTTGATTTGATAACGATCTTGCCATTTGATAAGTGTATTTTTCTCAAGCATTCCAGCCTTAAAAAAATTGAAAGATTAAAATATCGGCAAAGTAATAAATTTAAAGTTAACTTACAATTTCTTCAGGAGAGACTTCATTTTTTGAAGTCCTAATCAAAGTTGTATGCTTAAAATTTAGTTCATTTAAGGGCAACTTATGTGGATTCTGCAACAGTAAGTTACTTTGTAAGGTTAATTTAATTTAAAGGAAATAAAACTTACTTTAAAAAAGTCTTCTCTACTACAGATCACGTCCATTTCCACAAATACCCTCTAAGATATCTTAAACAGCAATATTCCTTTAATAATTAGTAAGTAATTAAGAAAATGAATGCAAACTTGTGAAACACTTTCGTATTTTAAGATGACATTTATCGCATTTTGACAATAAGGTGGGGGGAAGGAGGAAATTACATATAAAACAGAACAGTGCCAGCTGATCATCTTTGATTAGATGTAGGCTAGTTTTTTCTACCGAATGAATCCGAAATAATGGCCGTGATTTTAAATTGCACCGTATGTTCGAGCAAGGTTATCTCGAACACTGAATATTATGTTCTAAACAAATGTTCGAACAAATAAATTAAAAAACGAGTTATTAGAGTAGCAAATGGCGGTTAACACTTGACAGATGTTTATTTTAGTGTTCGGTATTGGCTTTTGTAAATTACTTAAACATTTCAGCAGCGCAATAAAATATAATGGAGATTGATAATAATATTATTGCTTTGATAATTGCTGTAGAATCTATTTATTAATCATTTTTGCATTATTACTAGATTCACAAAAACCATTTTTGGCGATTATTGAAATCATTGTAAAACGATTTATTTCTATATTAATCTTTATTATCTATTTGTGATCGAAAACAAGGATGATCTGCTATATCTTCCCATAACAGTTGATTATTTTTACAATAGTAGCACTTATAATGCACAATATCCATTTTATGATGTGGTTGTACTGCGTTACAAGATATCTGCAATTTGTAAGTAATTTTAAGAGGTTAGGTTTTCAGTTCTGTTCTCATTCACCTCCTCTCTACATGGTACATGAAAATCGTGTCGCACAGCTTGTTTAAACGTTTGTGCTAGTATTAAAACACCCATCAACGTGTTCCGATCACATTTAAAAACGCTATTTTCCATGTTCGAGTACCGGAACAGTTGTTCGCACACTTGAAGAACACTGCCAATTTCTTCTTCTTTTAAAGAATTATAAGAGATGAGATTATAAAGAAATTCTAAAATCTGAGTTTTACAAATCCTATTTACGTGAAATGATCGAAACCAACCCTGGCTAGATTCTTTTTATTTATTCGCAGTTGTACACAGTGATGTGCGTTGAGACGTCAACAATGATTGTTGATATTTTCGTGTCAACAATTTGTCAACGATTGATTTTTCACGTCAAAAATGTTAACAATGTGTCAAGAATGTCGACAATGTGTCAACTTTGCAAATAAAGTAGGATTCTGCACACTTTTCGTTAAACCTAACTTGTAAACACAGGTGCTAAAATAAGCTAAAATGTCTAATAAGATCATTAATAAGATGTTCAAGACAATTCAAGAATCAAAATGGCCGAAAGGCCCAAGAATAAGAATTTTGATGAATTGGGTTTTCAGTTATAAAAGACTGTGACAGTAACTGAAGATGGAAAAGAAAAACCGAAATATTATTTAAATAAAATGGCATTAAAAAACTAAATCCTATGTATTTATTCTTATTTCCATGGAATCAGTAAAATTACAAGTATGTTTACTCATAGCTCCATAGGCCCATACCAAGATTTTTAGTTCGGATATGTGGGGGCACAGTTTATACCTTACAGAATCAGTTAGATCACTCAGAGCGGTTCTTTTGATCTTCCGTGTTCCTGGTTTTTGGTCTGCGCACGCTAAACTGTAGACCGCGCGCTTGTAGGGGAGGTTATATAAGCAGTTGATATTCAAATTTCACAACTAATGTAACTTACCAACACTCAACCATTTTACTAATTCACTTATAGAATATGCAAGTTGATTTCATTTATATAATACAATCTTTTATGAGATTATTTCTTTGAAGGTTAAGGTTAGGTTTTTCATCCCTCTACTTCTGGACAGAAAATAGTGCTCTGCGCATAGACCGCGAGTTTCTTGAAGTGAAAGACAAAATGTAGGGGAAGTAATCCAACTGATTCTGTAAGGTATAAGCTGTGGTGGGGACAATTCTAGCAATGTGACAGTTAGTATTAATTGAAAAAACAAATGCTAACATGATGAACAACATCCTAGCATTTATTTTTTTTCTAATCAAAATTATTCTATACGTACATTAGACTTGAACGTACTTAAGCATCTCACAATTCCCTGTGCCTCCTATTTTCCCTCACATACTTTAAGTCAAATAAAAATTATTGTAATAAACTATTTAAGATTTAAATAATAAAGGAAAAATCAAGTTTAACAGCTTTGCGCATGTGCATTCATAATGTCTAAATTGTTGACATAGTTGACATCAATAAGGTCATGTCAACAATAAATTGTTGACACGCACATCACTGGTTGTACACTGCTGCTCATGAAATCTAGGACAATCTTTCATGAGGGTATAATAATTGTACTTTAATTGGCTAAAAATGGATGAATTTAACTGAATTAGAGTGCAAAAAAATTTCCAAGGTAACAGAGTGAAGAAGCAGCTAACTTGGGGCTCACAATAGATTTTCACAAGGGAGTAGCAAAAAGAGTGACTAGAAATTGCAAAAAAGTGACCAAAACATTTGCAAAAAAAAGAGCAAAAAACTTTGTTCATAAAAATACTCATTAACATAAATATAAAATTCATTCTTTTTAATTCGATTTTTTTCAAAAACTATTACTTTTTGACCTACCTTAATTGCTAATGTATTTCAATTTTCCTCCCAACTGAAAGGATATTATTTCAGACTCACTCTTATGGAGGTGTTTAGAGGCAGGGATTTTATTTTACAGTTGGTAAGTCATAGAACTGCTTTTTGTTTTTATCTTAAATCTGCCATTTTAAAGATTTACTGATTGCTCTAAATCTATAATATAATAACCATTGAACCATATCCTTAACTTAGGTTTAACCATAATTTACTGAAGAACCCTGTCTTTTTTTCTGATTACCTATGCTTTAGTTAATAGGGTTGCACACCTAAGATTTTCTGGAACTTGGGAGTACTGCTGAATCCCTCTTAGTTTGTGTAATATGCAATTAAAAACAAACCCAATTTCCATAAACCTATGAACTGAAAAATAGTCGGTGATAACAAATCATATACAACCACAGATTAAATAAGTCGGCTATTTCACTTCCTATATCACCAATGTTTCCATTTTTTGTCTCTGCACATTTACATTAGTAGCTCTGAGAGTTACCCACGCCTACTTTTTTTTCGCGCGTTTTATGAAAAGTGCATACCACGCTATGCTGCTTGCGCAGTATACATATTAAACTACCAAGCTCTAGGAGTTACTTGGAAAGAAAGCGCAATAGAATCCACAAATCTGTCAAAGTAAAACGTCTGACTCTTGTTTAATATGTGATACAACTATTGCCAATGTAACAAATACAAAAAAATAAATAAATCACTGACAAGTTTCTCACTTTATGAACTATGCAGATTAGGTTTCTTTTTGATGGCATGTTGTATACTGTTTTTAATTCTTCATTGAAGGGCCCCAGTTAGCACCTCACGTGCCTTTACATATTGTTTAGGTTTTAAATAAATTCGATATTAATTAAAACTTTAAACCAATATTTCATTACCGCTTCTTTTGTGCACCCCCTACTTTGAGTATTTAGAATTTTTTTGAAAATTCTTCATTTAAATACTGTTGCCACTTAGAAACCACATTCATTCATTTTGATTGCTGTTGAATTTAAAACAAAGCCTAAGTATAAGCCGCTGCAAGTAACCTGTTAGAGAGCAAAGCCCACAATAGACTGCACCAGAAAAAAATTGTGTCTTTAGTTGTTCTCAATAAATATTGCTTCTCATTTTCTTCTTATTATGAGATGTCTTGGGAATTAGTCACGCCTAACTTTGACTTACTTTTTTTCCAATAACATGGTATTACCACATAAAATACAAGATATCTGAAATACGAAACGAGATAAAGAGAAAGAACAATAAATAAATAAACAACTAAAATTAGGCATCAAAGCCGTCACTTTATTTTGTTATTTGTTTTGATATCCTTTCAATAGTTCAGTGGTTCAAATAACACATAGAGAGCAGATACCAGACCAACAAAGTACGAATCGACATAGCAGAACGGTTGTTACACACACTGCCTACCTATAAAATGATCTTGCATGCCGACATTATTAACAAGATCCTTTTAAAGAATCTTAAGAATTTATTAGTGTATTCAGAAAATTGAATACAAAAAGTTTTATCGGTATAGAAGATCATATTTTACAATATTCTTAATATTAAGCAATAAAGTTGTAGAAAATCGCCCAAGCATGGCTCCCAAAATAAACGTTCCTTTCTACAAAATGAATTAAGTATGTAGTCTGCAACTTCATCATTGAAATTAACAATAAAAACTAAACTGTTTTTTCAGGCATGTAAACAAAACAAAACAGAAAAAAACTAAAGGTATATTTTAATTATTAGGATTACATAATATAAAACAAGGCAAATTAAATAAATATATGGCAAACAAACATAAACAAAATCCCGATTATCACATCCGACTGAGAATTTGACCAGAAACATCATTCACTGGCTCTATAATAATACAAACATCAAAAAATAAAAGTACAATTTTAACCCACACCCAAATTCAACTGAACAATTAAGTTTTCATGGTCGATTTCTTTTAACAGCCTTTGATAAATAACTTTTCTACTGTTTAATTTCAATTAGAATGTAATTATAATTACAAAATTAAGTACTTGTTCTTAACAAACTGCTAATGTCAGTGGTGTAGCCAAGCACAATTTAGGAGAAAGCTACTTTTACAGAATATTTGAATTAATTGCTAATTAAAATAGGTACATGATCACTGGGATAAGTTAAATATGCAATAACAGAAATGATTTTATCAAACATTTGTGATCATCTCTTTTAACCTGATAAAATCACTGCAGCTGTATGCTAGACCAAAAACAATATCTTTGGCTACATCACTGATTGGTGCAAAACTATAGAAGATATAAAACCATATATATACAAAAGCTCAAATATAAAATCGTGAGTGAACAAAATAATGATTTCTAATATTTATTACATTAAAACTTAAACAAATATTCAATAGACTCCTGCACTTCAGCACTTATGCTAAAAAATAAAGTTTTTCTTATTCCAAACAAAAATAAAAATAGGAAAGTATTTCTTCACAGTTAAAACAGTTGAAGAGTAGATCTTCAGAAAATAAAATCAAAGTAGACTTAAAAGAAGTAATATTTAAATCTTCAATAGTATTATCAACAGCTTTATCTGGGTGGAAACTAATGATGACTAAGAAATAAAATTTTTTAATTTTTTTCTGTAGTTTGGACACGTCTTTAAAAAAAATTATATATAGTACATAGAGATCAAACGTCAGCCAATAGTGAGCCGTATGTGTCGGATAAACACAAAAAGTCAGTACCCTTGTGCAAATAAATAACAGGAGGTACATGCCTCAAGTAAGATACCGGTTTTTATAATTAAATATATCACATTAAATAAGCTAACGATACGAGACTATGACGAGATACGCAAAAAATGGGAAAGCTGATGCTTGTTTTACAACGAGATCTAAACAGTATACTTAGATACCTATCCAAAATAAAGCTTATAAAAATGAATAAAAAAGTAATAAATAAATAAATTTAACAGACTTAATGCTAAAATTATTATTCTTGTCCGAAACAAACAAATGAACAAAGTGGTAAAAAAAACATCAGCTTAAACATAACATACAGTAAAGTCAAGGGTCACAACCCTGTGACGTACGTATGCAGTACGATGAGTACTAAGCCTCAGTGGAAGTGACGAGGGAGCTTTTGGGCGTGTAGGCCGTGGCATTAGGGTCTAAAGTTGAACCTGGAGGACTTTCTGCCAGACGCACTCTTGACATGGAACTGGAAGGTGTGGGGGGACCCCCAAATGTGTCATTTGGCATCACTGCCAATACTTGTGCTATTTTACTTTTCAGTTCTTCTATTTCTTTTTCTTGTGCTCGATTGGCATCTGGAAAGTAATTAATACGTAATCAATATACACAACTGACTTAATAAACCCTAAAGTAATACACATTATTTTCTTTCTTTTTTTTCTAAGCTCATACTGGGTGTAGGATTGATTCATTCTTAATGCTCCTGTAATTATTTTAGAACAAAAGTGTGGATAAAGTTTTTTATAGAAAAAGAAATACTACACCTGTAAATGCTCTTGCTTTTTATTTTCCATTTTCTAAGATATGAAATTTTAAATAGTATATTATGCAACAAGGCTGAAACATGAGTCCAAAAAACTGCTCTTTTGGCATATGCTGTATATGCTATTTTTGGTAGTCTTTTCAAGTACTAGTATCCAAAAGTAATATTCTTGGGGACTAGTATTCAAAAACCTGCTACTTATGACACCGACATAGAAAAAGATAAGTTTTACAGCAATCAGATATGCATTGGAATTCTTTTAACAAAACATTGCTTATCTTGAAACCTGAGCAGTGACAATGTCAAAGGTAAATAATCGTCAGTTGTTTACTGTTAAATTTTGTTAATAATGTAAGTATTCCCAAGAACAAAAACAAAGTATACTAAGGATGTATAGGGGAACAATAAATATAATACCAAGTTTATAAGTAATAAATGATGCCAGAATAGCCAGATGAGCAAGTTTAAAAATAATTGTGATTTTCTTAATATTTGTTGTTTGTTTTGAGTAGGCAAAAGCATTTTTAATCTACCTACCTACTAGATAGTCAATCTAGCTGAGCAGGTCAACCAGCACACTGCCAAAATTCTGACCCACCCCCCATGCAAGAAGAGCTATTACATGGTATTACAATTACATGACAAAATGTCGCCAAGTCACTCATTTCATTTGGGAGTTGATTGGGCATGGGTCAGTACTATTGACTGGGCAACTGGTCCCCTTATTAAATATTCTGCATTATTACATGGGTCATCTTTTCGGCAAGCCAACTTGCTGAGGAATTTGGACGTCTTATACCAACTTTAGTGTGGGTAGGCAAGAGTGGTAAGCATGTCATTTCTTTGAAACATTTCATTATCACTAACTGACCTTGTTTTTGACAAATTAGTTATTATAATTCACAAAAATCTTGTTTCTTTATTGACAAGTTGTTGGAAGTGAAAATATGGAAGTTAGAAACAACTAATGTGTATCAAAATTAAGGGCGTGAGAAGAACTTGCAGTCAGCAAATGCTATTGAAATCTTAAAAGGGGAAAGGGGAATGCACAACTTATGCAAATAGAATGGTAACATGAAGTGAATAAAAATGTAAATGCAAAGTAAATAAATCTGGAATTGAATAAAAGGTAATCCCTTATGTTGTTTTTAATAATATATACAAGGGGCAGTTGATAATAATTAGTCGGCCTAGGCAAGAAAACAACTTTTTTCGGCAAAACACATTTTATTTCTCAACATAATCTCCTTTAACAATACTCCAATTTTTCAATGCCCTCCAAAAAATCTGCTTCAGTGATGACCTGCTCATTCGACCCAAATCTCTTACTACCCAACCATTTCTTCAAGTTTGGGAATAAATAATAGTCAGATGAAGAATATGGCGGATGAGGAACCAATTTGTAGCGCAATTCATGGAATTTCACCATTGTGATGAGCGATTTGTGCGTCGCTGCGTTATCCTGGTGGAAGAGCATTTTTCTTCTTCGACAATTGCGGTCACTTTCGCTTCAAATCGGCGTCGAATCGGTTCAACAGCTCTGCATAATATACTCCCATGATCATTTGCCCTTTTCAAGGTAATCATCGATGTGAATTATACCGTTTCGCATCCCAAAAAACTGTGGCAATGATCTTGTTTGCCAAAAAACACTTGGCTTTCTTCAGTTTCGATTCGCTAAGAGCCGTACACTGTTTCGACTGCTCCTTGGTCTCTGGTGTGTTGTAATGAATCCATATTTCGTCCACGGTTACAAAACGGCGTAAAAAGTCCTTATCGCGGTTGAACATGGCCAAACACTCCTTCGAAATGGTCAGACGATCGCGTTTGTTGTCGACAGAAAGCTTTCGCATTCCCAAATATTCATGCAAAATGTTGAGTACCCATTCGGTTGAGATGCCCACGGCCTCAGCTATCTCGCACTTAGTCACTTGTCGATCGTCGACTACACAGTCCCACAAAAAAAATTAAGGTTTTGACCTGGGATCGTGACTATGGTAGTCCGATATATTTTTCGACGCTGAAACCGAATCCGATCTCAGAATAACAAATATACCCTCAAAATCTTGCGCTAGAGCAAAAAAACACCCCCCAAAATAGGGTAAAATCACTCCTTACACATGCTGACAATTTTTATATATAAAACATCAAACAAGTATGAGGGTGTTTAAAAAGGGTAAACCCACCCCTTACATCAAAATACGATAAATATTTAAATATAAAAGATTGATAATGAACGTAAATGTATAGCATTTGAAAATTGATTTCCGGTATATGGTCAGACATCCCTCCCTCTCTTCCCTGAGAATATTAGACCACTCCAAAATGGGTTTTAATCACCCCTTAGATTAAAATACAATACATATACGCAGAAAATGGCTTAAAACAGCAAATGTTTGGTATAGAAAAGTGTTGAACATACACTAAAGGTTTTATGTCCAAATACTAAACATTTGCTGTTTTAAGCCATTTTCTGCGTATATGTATTGTATTTTAATCTACTGCAACGGAAATGCAAGAGCGACAGTGGAGGTTTTGAACAATTAATGTAAATAACTCTGTGTTAAACATATTTTTTATTAATAAAACACAATGTTATGCTAAATTCTTTTAAATTTAATATCGCCCATCCGTCACAGTGTCCATGAATAAAGTGAATGTCGGTATATTCATGATTTGAAAATGTAGCCATTAGCGAACGTTAAAATGGCAAAAATAATGCAAGATAAACGTCAAACAAGAATCAATTGTAATGACAATGTGATAAAACTATTCACCAACCTACCTCCTGCATTAATTTTAAACAATAACAATGCATAATAATTAACTAAACCATTTCTTTATGGAAAATGCTATCGCCTATAACTCCTTTACTATTGAGTTTTGGACATATATGTATTAGGTATTTTCGACTTGAAATTGTCCAAGGAACACATCTTTAAGCTATGGCAGTCGAGTCGCGGGACACCCTGTATAAACCTGTTGTGAAATATATTATATTATTGGAAAAGAACATAAGGAAGTATCTTTTATTCAATTCCATATATGTATACCCTATGTTATGGATCTACAACAGATAAATAAATCTGTGTAAATCTTTAAGTTATTTTGACAGTATAGTGGCTAGTGTAATAAATGACAAGCATAAGTTCAAAACAAGTCTAAATAAAACCAAAGACTTTCACAGTCTGAGTTATTAATAAATCAATGCCTTTCATTAATATATGTCACTGTTAAAATATTATATACCAGGTGTATACCTATGAAATGAGACTTTCAGCTATTAGACCACAGATGTCGCTAGGAGTATTTTTTTCGTCTGTCATCTGTCAACAATATTCAATTCATTGTTTGTGATGTTTCATACAACAACGCATTTTTTTCGCTCTTAAAAATGTCGAATTTCGTGCCTTCAAACTACGATTTGCGGACATCGTTGATTTTCTGTTATCAATTGAAGAAAAACGCTTCTCAAGCTCATCAAATGCTTATAGAAGCTTACGGTGGACATGCTCTAAGCAGAGCACAGTGCTTCAGGTGGTTTGAAAAATTCCGAAGTGGTGATTTTAGCGTGGAGAACGAGGAACGTGGCCGGCCACCGAAAAAGTTTGAGGACACCGAATTGCAAGCATTGTTGAATGAAGATGATGGTCAAACGCAAGAAATGATGGCAGAGCAGTTGGGAGTGACCCAAAAAACCATTTGCAAACGTTTGAAAGACATGGGCATGATTTTAAAGGTCGGAAGATGGGTGCCGCATGAACTGACTGAAAGGCAGCAAGAGAACCGAAAAACCACTTGTGAAATGCTGCTCTCCCGGTTCAAAAGGAAGTCTTTTTTGCATCGAATCGTTACGGGTGTATTTCTCCAATCCCAAGCGTAAACGATCGTATGGTCCGCCCGGCCACAAGCCAAAATCAACGGCCAAACCAAATCGCTTCGGCCGCAAGGCAATGCTGTGTGTTTTCTGGGATCAGCATGGTATGATTTGGTACGAGCTATTAAAACCAGGTGAAACAGTTGACGGTGCACGCTACCAACGACAATTGGCCGATTTGAACAGCGCTATACACCGAAAACGCCCAGAATATGCCGATCGGCGTCACAAAGTAAATTTTCTTGATGACAATGCACCATCACATCGAACAAGAGCGAGCCGGGAATTGGTGGAGACGTACGATTGGGAACCGCTGGTGCATGCGGCTTACTCACCAGACTTGGCGCCTTCCGATTATCATTTGTTTGCATCGATGGGCCACGCACTTTCCGAGCAGCGCTTCAATTCTCACGAAGAAGCCAAAAAATGGCTCGATGATTGGTTTGCGGCCAAAGACGGCCAATTTTTTTGGCGCGGCATTCACAAATTGCCTGAGAGATGGGTAAAATGTGTCGCTAGCGATGGCTATTATTTTGAAGATTAAATTTGTAACCATTTTTTGTTAATAAACGTTTAAAATTGAAAAAAAAAAAGTCTCATTTCATAGGTATACACCTATGTATTCTCAATGTTTTGCTCACTTTCATAAGGAACTTCAGAGTACAATAACTCAACATGTCAACCACGCTAGAGGCAAAACTCTTCTGACAAGAATGGCGAAACTGGAGGTTTATATACACAAAGGAGGATTAATTAACTGTAACAGTGGCTGGAGTCATTGAGCATACTGATTTCCAAATGGCGGGAAGTGAATATCCTGCATTGCAAATGATGTTATTGAGATGTTTGTGAATTTTTATTGTTTTCCTGATCTTTTGGGTGTAACAGAAAGATGATCTTGAAATAATAGACGTATCGTCAAATAATATCTTACGTCTTGTCTCATGTTCATGCTTGGCAACAGCAGATATAGATATGTGGTCTGACTTTATATGCCATTTATATTCAGTGATGTGTATGTTAATCAAGCAACCAGTTTCTTCAATGTATACTGAGCTACAGGAGCATGGTATGTGGTACACTCCTTTAAATGACAGTATTGGGCGTTTATCCCGAGGGGGTAACCACTAGTGGAAATAGTTGTACATATGTGGATTGTGGATATAATTTGGATATATGTGGAAATGCTGGCATATGAATGAAAATAGTTGGATATGTTGGAAAATATGTGGATATATTTGGATATAAAAGGGCATGACTAGACGTTTTTATTCAGTTCATAGAATTGGCACCGGTGTGCGTTGCTAAGTTACTAATACACATGACCGCACGTGATCACATTGAGACATGCAAGACTGTTTATGAGATGATTTATATTTGTTTTTATCAAGATTTCTCTAATAAATAGCATTAATTAGAAATTTGAGTTTTGTTGTTTTTGCGTAATTAGTAACACTTTTTAGGTCAAAATAAGGAAAATACATATATTCATTATTAAGTGCTTCACTAGAGGCTGACAACTGAAAATATAAAATCAACCACAAATCATGGTCTGGGTTGCCTAAGTACATTTTATAAGCTGCAAGAGCAAAATAACAATGAATGAATTTTTTCACTAGCCAATGTAGATTATACTTTTATAGATATAAAGTATTATATTTGCAGCATACCCCAACCTGCATTAAATGAACAGTTTCAACTCGTCATTTCCAAATGCTGGTTAAACGAAGTTGAGAAAATAATTGAAATTAAATGTAATAATGTTTCTAATAAACAAACTAAACTAAGAATTAAGCAGGGAAATAAACAAAATAATAAAGAAAGTTCGGAAGAAAGTGATACCATCGACACCATAGTTTATGCTGATGAGGATGATGATCCAGAGTCCTTCTCAAATGATGAAAATGAAGATGAAGGCATAGAGGAAAAGGGAATAGATATCAGGGTCGAAAATTACTATGTAATATTTTACGCTCACAGATGGTATCATGGTCGAGTCCTACAGATTAATGGATCGGATATTAAAATAAAATTTGTGAAGTCAAATCTAGACGAATATAGATGGCCAAAAAGTAACACAACTAACCAACTTGAAACGATCGAAAAGAAATTTATTTTTTATGGGCCTATTCAACTATTAGGTTGCCATCCATTTACGCTAAAAAGGATTGATAAGCAAAATATCATAAAAAATATAAAGAGTTAAAGAATAAAAATTAAGATGGTCTTTGTGATAATCATTATTACAGTTTTTTTTATCAACTAAGTCGTTACTCAATTTGCGAAGTCTGTATGTCTGTCCGCATCTTTTGTCAAATTTTGAAATTTTGGCTTCAGATTTGGATTCTACATCAAAAACTAAAGACAACATGGCGTCTTCGTTTTTTGATAACTCTTCGGGAACATGGTCAAAATGGCCGCCAAGATTTGAAAAAAGTAACAAAACAGGAGTTCGTTGTGGTTATGCTTTGCATTCCCAGATGTTTTTTATAGAATATACATACATATTTTTTGTTTTATGCGTTTATTTTTCCCGAAGTAGAAATAGTTTTTACTGAATATTAAAGTTTCAATATTTTACTACTAAGTTAGTTTGCATACTGTTAAATGTAAAAATACCTACTTTAAATATTAACAACAGGAACATTTAGAAATAAACCTTTAACCGTTGTAAGAATTATTTCTTATTAATTTCTTATTATTTAGTATTTTAGAATACTTTCGTTTTTGTTTCCTACAATTTGTTTTATTGTTTCACTTACCAATAAATTTTGAAACTTTGAATATAATGTTGCTATTTTCTTTCCTTTTTAGCCCGTTTAAAACCAAAAATACTTAATTTATTGATCTTTGAAAGAAACTATTGATAAATTCCTGGAAATAATTTTCTGACTTTTTTTTTGTTTAGCTTCATATTTGAACCTATAACCTATACAATACTGCTTATGTTGAGAATGTTCGAGCCAATATTTGATTACTGTTATAAAATTTGATGTTGGAATGTATTTGGATATACTGGATATTTTGGATGTATTTATATATATATAGTAGATATAGTTAGATATGTACGAATGTATTTGGATATGTATGGATATTGTGGATATAATTTGCCTTTTGGATATATTTGTACGCCATTTTGTCTAGTGGTTATCCCCTCGGTTTATCCTTAGGGGAAGGTAAGAGTTGTGAGGTGTTTTCATAACAAGTCTTTTTTATAGCGTTCACATTTACGTTACCGTTTCTTTAACCCTATCAACACAATATTTCCAATGTTGACGCCAGATGTCGCCCAGTTTGTGACAATCGCCAATAACTATCAAGAGAGAAAAAATATAAAGGATGATAAATGAACTTGAAGAAAAAATAGGTGTATAGTTGACAGTTTTCTAAATAATGCATTTCTTCTTTCACTATATTGCAGTAGAGACTTAAAGGAGGATCCACAACTTGTTCAATCATGAAATAGCTTAATATCTTTGTTTTAATATTGTGCTAAACAAGTGTAATTTTCATCAACTTTCCAAATTTTTTATAGGAATAATCAACCTTATTTAAAAAATACATACATAAATTAGAGATCTTGCACATAAAAAAGTTTCAGACTCAAACAAAAAACAGCAATAAATTTATTGAAAATAAAATAGGTAAGTTCACCTTAAATACAATCATTGTTGAATATCAAAGTTCAGCTTGTCCGTTGATCTTAGTGGGCTTATATTTATAAGTTGTGATAAAAGCAGGGATTTTTAAAACAAATCTGTTTATTGTCTATCCCACAGTAAAAGGTTTGTTTTAAAAATTCCTGCTTTTATCACAACTTACAATTATTATTTGTTTTCTTAGTATTCTCACATAATAGTCTTTATATTATAATATTTTAATTAATTTATATTAAATTGCAATGCCTAGCGGCACCAACAAAACTAGCGTTTTACGTAAAATTAATCGCAACAAATGAAAGAAAGGATTATTCTTGAATGTCATTTACAAAAGTAAAAAAAATCTGTTTGTTTTACATGAAACGCAAATCAGCTGATCACCTTTTGAAGGGTCCCCATTAGAGATTTCAGTTGCAAATTAATAATACAACAGCAGGCTTTAAGCAAGGGAAATCGACGCTTGATAACATCTTTATAATGCAGTAAATACAAGAGAAAAAACCAAAATGATACATGTATTACTTATTGCCTTTAGACAGGCATATGATAAAATGATAAAGCTTTACAGAGATTAAGATTTAAACAATAAACCATGGACCTAGTAAAAACTACATTAATAGACACATTAGCGCGAGCAAGAAATCATGAAGGCATATCAAGAAATATCTACACAAACCTGGGGCTGAAACAAGGAGATTCCATGTCCCCCATATATAACATTGTTTGAAGACATGATAAAAGAAAGTAGATTTAATACAAATTACAACATCCTCCATCACTCGTATCAATGTCTACCATATGCAGATGATCTTATAATAATGGCAAAAACTCGAGAAGAACTAGAAGAGCTGGTAAAGAACTTGGAATACCAGGCAAAAGCAGTCAGGCTAACTATAAATGAAAGAAAATTAAACTACATGATCCTAGGAAGAGGAAGACAAGAAACATATCAGCACCTAACAATAAAAAATAGGGAAAGAGCAGAATATAAGTTTCAATATACAAACGTGGATGTAGAAATGAGTAGCGACAGAAATGAGATGCAAGAAATAGAAAAACGTTTAGTGTCAGGTTCTAGATGTGCAGAAACTTTCAACAATGTATTTAGTAACAAAAACATATCGCGCTCTTTAAAAATAAGTGTATAAAGCAATAATCAGACCTATAATGACATATGTGAGTGAGATGTGGGTGTTAACAAGCGAGAACTATGAAATACTTGAAGTTTGGGAGAGGGGGATTCTAAGGAAAATATTAGGGGGAACACAGAAACAAGGAGTATGGAGAAGAAAGACTAATGCAGAACTTGCAGAAGTCTATAAAGAGCCAAGCATAAAGTCAACAATAAAACAGAATAGGTTATGGTGGCTAGGTCATAATTACCAGAATGGGGAGGGCTGTTTAACACAAAAAATATAAAACATGGAACTAGGAGGACAAAACAGAAGAAAGCAACCAAACAAAACTTGGTGGGGCAATGTTCAAGAAGATTTGCAACAATTTACACCGTGGTGCTGAATAATTGACAGGACAAAATATGTTAAGACACGAAATTGATGAATTTGCACACATACACACATGTTATTAATATTACCGAATTGCTTCAGTTCATTTCTGTATTTCATTTGGTACATTTAAATCATTATGGATGCAAAACGCAACATAATTAAAGCGTTTATAGAGAAGGGTTGGATTGGATGATCCTGTACAGTAAGGACCCCAAAATTAATTAAGAAAATTGCAGAATCCCTACGAAGAAATTGTGTCAGATCATGTAGGAAATTGGATCCTGTTGAGTGAAGTCTTGGAATGACTGCTTACAAAAAAAGCAAAATTCACAAAATTACTGACACACAAAGGAAGAAATGGTATGAAAGAAGAAGAGAGCTTCAATGTCAGTATGGTTTGGAGGACGTCGACATTATCTTTTCTAATGAAAAGTTTATCAGACTAGAAGATGTTTTCAATCTGCAATTATATGCCACAAAAATTGAGAATATTCCATACAATTAAAAAACGTATGCCAATTTCAAAATAAAACAACCGTCATTGCTTGGGGAGTAGTCAGTTTTAATGGGGTTTGCCGCTAGTATTTGTTGAAAAAGGGTTCAAAATTAATGTCAGGTATTATATGGACGAGATATTACAAAAACATCTAATTCTTGAAGCGAATGCATTGTATTTTGATAAAAATTGGATGTTTCAACAAGATTCCACTCCTCTATATGAAGCTAAGATTCTTAGAGAGTGGTGCGAGAGAAATTGTTCTGATTTCATACCATCAACATTGTGGCCGCCTGCCTCTCTGGATTTAAATCCCGTGGATTATTGTGTGGAGTAAGATGCAAGACATATTAAAGGATAAGAACAGCAGAAATTTAACAGAATGCAAGTCATGGGCGCAGATATCACTTCAAGACCAGAAAAGGGTGGTCATATTGAATAAATTTATAACACTTGTAATTTTAACAGTCACTTGAATAAACTCCACATGTAGTATTTGCAATTGCTTTATTACTTAATCTGTAATTAGCTGTTGATTATTAACAGTTATTCAGCGCCACAGTATAGGTTAATAAACTGGGAACAATTGGTACAACACAGAAAGATTTAGAAAAGAAGAATCCAAGCTATAGCAGGGCTCACAATAGGTTTTCACAAAATAGTAGCAAAAAGAGTATCTAAGAACCTCGCTTCGGTCCAAAAACATCTCCCTCAACTGCAAACATAAATTTATATCATATTGCGTTTCACTCACTTTAATTTTCTTAGAAGACTTACTCATTATTTCACTCTTTCTCTTCTCTGCTTTGGTCTTATATGTTTTGGTGCATATATTCCTTCAATTCTTTTTCCCCATTTTCTGTCAGTTCTTAAAAAATCTCAAAAACTTGAGGTTACAATGCAAGTTGGAATTTATTCAACTTATAGTTACAGATAAACAACAAAAAGGCACATTCAAGGTTCAAAAACTGCATGTGAGAGGAGGTACAAGCTATCTCACTCACATTTGTTATAATTATATTGGACTTTGTTTTACCCAACAGCAAGTTGTCAATCGTACATTGCAATATTTATATTATTAAAGCAAGATAGATAGAATACTTTTTATTACGAACCGATGACGAATGAGCGAGGAATTTCAACAATGAAACAAGATATAAATAAGGACTGCATCGTTAATTATGGGTACACATAAAAGGTTCAATATTTTTTTAAATTTTGGAAAAGAATTCAGAAATACATATTTTTTGGTAACTAAACATTTAAGTTTCAATTATTTTAGAAGAAAGCTACGAAGACTTCCCTAAATTTAGAATAATCAAGTTCTGGACAACATATTTTCCATGCTTTTGCATGTCTTTAGCAGGTTTGACATTTTTTCACAGCTTTTGTTTCATTAGTACCCAAAATCTTTTGATTGACCGCATTTCGGCGCAGTTTGGGGGATTAATTGTTTTATCAACAAATGGAATATTATGTTTACAATACCAGTCTAATACCACAGAAGCGTAATGACACGAAGCCAGATCAGGCCAAAATAATGTTCGACCTTTATGTGTTTGAATAAGGGGCAACAATCATTTTGTAGACAGTTCTTACGGCAAATTTTGGCATTCAAATTCTGTTGGGTGAAAAATGGAGTTGATTCTATACCACACTGACAAATGGTCTTCTTTCCAGATTCTTCAAAAAATATTGACTTTTCTGAGTTGGATACATTTGTTCCTATCTCTACAGTGTAAAAGTGAAGCTCCAAAAAAGTTTTCTCTTCAAGTTTAACATGATTCGTCAGCCATTATTATGCATTGATCACTTTTGCTTAAAACTTTGTCGTACAACTTCCTAGCGCAAGTTTTCTTTTGTTGGCGTTTGCAAAATCTAGATATCTTGGATAGTTTCAGAGATATTTAAAAAAAAAGTAGATTTCTTGATTTTCGTTATAATTTCTTCTTTTATTTATTTGAAGAGATATCGGAAAACTAAAGCCACTTTTCCATTGCCACTTTTTGTTCTGTGTTAAAATATGCTAACAAAATTCCTGTACAACGTTCCGTTTTCGAGTAACCATCATCAACCTCATTTTTTTAAATAGGCAGAAAAACAATTGAAAATTGTTTTGAATAGCTCTTGTCGTCACGATTCTAATGATGTAAACATGATAGGGTTATTTTGATTTTTTATCTATAAATTAATGCATTCTGCAGTACCCTGGCCTGCACGATCACCTGATCTAACACCGTTAGATTTCTTTCCTCTGGGGTTACGTCAAGAATCATATAAAAAAGATTCATTTATCATGCAAAAATTTAACATGGCAGTCATAGATTACTAACAATATTCTTGCAATGAAATTTGATTGTTTTTGATCAATAATAAGTTTAACGTCACATATATATAAAAACTCTTTGTATCAGCCATCCAAAACAGAATTTATAAAATACTAGTGTAATCCCATCAAAATTCAATGGAATAAAATAGTTTAATCTGCTCCGCTGTGACCTGTACTTATACCTACAAATGCAGTCCATTACCGATTCAAATTATTAGTTTCAAAAAAAGATGGGAATTAGCAAAGGCGAGATTCAATCAATTGCATGCATGCTTCCTAAATAACATTCTTAACAATGTTGCTTTCTTTGCATTTTAATCTCGTTTGTTTAATTACTTCATACTTGTCAGCCAGTCAAATCAACAATACTGGACATTTGCGAATTTGATGTGGCAACATATCAAGTAATAATGATGGAAAATATAACCTTCAAGCTTCAAGAAGGTATGCCGAAGTCATTTCGACTTACATGATTTTGCATACCATTCACATAACTGAAACTGTCAGACTTTCCTAGCTAGGTCTCATCTAAGAGCAAGGTGAACAGGGAATAACCAAAGAATAAATATATCGCTACTCATGGCCACACGCGCGCATTTGCAGCAATAGAATAAAATATTCTTTCTCCAAATTTATTGTCTACACCTCATATACAGGGTGTCCCAAATCGAGTAAGATAGTATGAGTAACTTCTTTATTATTATAGTTAGTACTTTGGTTAAATTCTATTTAATCATGTAAAAATACAATATGTATGTATTAATATGTCGGAATCCGCCATTTTGAATTTTGCTTTGGCATCGTTTTTAAGTGTATCTTACCGAAGCAAGCAACTTTCATATTAAAACTTTTTACATAACTTTTTAAATTACGGAGATATTTGACTTTTTAGAAAACCTTGATTTTTTTGGAATAATTGCTAATTGGTTATGAATTTTAAACTTTACTAACCTACAACTGAATCAGCATACAAAACTGCACAACATTGCCCATTTAAACAAAGCTCTAATTATGTATAATAAATAAGAAAGTTACCCATACTTTCCTACTCAATTTGGGACACCCTGTATAGTACCAATCTTAATATATGGAGTGCAAACCTTGTACACAATAAAGTCAACTGTGGAAGATAGAAACTACTCCAAATAATATTTTAAGAAGAATACTAAAAATAAAATTGAAAGATAAAATAAGTACTATAAGAAGACTAAGACAAAAATTACAAACAAAAGGTATAAGAAAAAGAAGTAAATCTTTAAAATAAAAGTGGGCTAGACATCTTACAAGGCTAGAATAGATGGGCAAAACGAGCCACAATATGGTACCTAAACTTAAAAAACAATCCAGGACAAAGAGCAAAACCAAAAACATGGTAAGATGAAAAAGAACACATTACGACAGACTGGATAGACGTTGCAAAACAAATAAATATGGAAAATGAAGGAGCCCTTCATCTAAGTTGGAGATGAGCTGGACTTATGGTAATAATAATAGTATTTATTACTAACATACATACAAAAACTCATTTTATTCGAGTCACCTATGGTTGAGAAAAAGTACGTTTTATAGCTGCTGTACTTGCCACAGCAACCAGATAAAGTAATCGCATGCAATTCTCAAATTTAAAAGGGTCAATTCCTTCAAGTTGCCTTGTTATGTGTATTATACAAACTTAAATTTCTGGATGGATTAACCACACATCATTTTGCTTCCATAGGTCACTTGATTAAAAAACTTTCTGTACACATGGCCCTTTTATCTTTACTTCATTTTCAACTTTTTAATAAAAATAATATCGTGATTATCATTGAACTTAGATAAAAATATGCTTTCTAATGATATTAAATTTAACCCCTTGTTCCATTTAAAAAAAATAAAGTTTTATACTTTTGAAATACAAAGTAGTACTATTATTAATCATCTAACCACAAAGACTATCTACATTCCATAAAATTTTAAGCGGTCAGTATGATTTTTTATCATTTCAATAATAATCAATCATTGTGTTCAGGAGTAATCAGCGATTAGCAGTGCTATTCATGAAAGGCTCCTGGGTGGTTGACAGCAAACGCTGATTTCCATAAAGGTAAAGGTAATATTTTTAAAAGCACTTTCTTTGATGCTGACAGCACATAAGCCTGATTACTGTTCCTGAACACAAGCATTCTAAGACAATTTATTAATGAGATTATTTTACACTCCTCTTTTATTTAAAGGATTTCATAATTTGGAATATGCTATTCAAAAATTTGAGAAGTGCTTCAATTTTTGCTGGCTCTAGGACTTACTGAACATTCAAAAGGCAAATTAATAAAAAATGTTAAAAATCGAAACCAGACTGAAGTTACTTTGTAAGTTTGACAGCATACCATCTTCATAGCAAGTGTGCATATTTGAAAACATTGAAATTGAGATGTGCAATGTACAGTGTGGTCCAATTTCGATGGGATTAAATGGGTAACTTTCTTATTAGCGCAGATAAATAAAAATGGCTTAGGTACTCGTGACCTCTTTTTTCATGCTTATTCCATTACCGTTGCCAGAAGTAAGCTGCTGTCTTTTGTTTTTTCCCTACAGAGAAAAAGTGAAAAACAGCTGATTTCTTCAATTTGCTGTGACTCCTTTATTTTGGAAGCTAGAACAAAATCATTTTAGCATTATTCAGGCACTTTTTAACGTAAAATCCAATGCCGGCAGTCGTTTTTTCCTAGCCCTTTCTATAACTGCGCTGTAACTCAAAGTAGAATTGTTTAAATAGTCCATTTCAAGATTCATCTTTGAGTTATAGAGCAGTTATTGAAAGGCCTAGAAAAAAGTGACTGACGGTATAGAATTTTACGTTAAAAAGTGCCTCAACAATGCTAAAATGATTTTGTTCTAGCTTCGAAAATAAAGGAATTACAGCAAATTGAAGGAATCGGCCCATTTAAAAAATTCAACTTTGAGTTATAGCGCAGTTATGGAAAGGGCTGGAAAACGACGAATAGGGGCATTAAATTTTACGTTAAAAAGTGCCTGAACAATGCTAAAATAATTTTCTTCTGGCTTCAAAGATAAAGAAGTTACAACAAATTGAATAAATCGGCTGTTTTTCACTTTTTCTCTCTAGGGAAAAAACAAAAGACGGCAGCTTATTTCTGGCAATGGTAATGGAATAAGCATGAAAAAAGAGGTCACGAGTACCTAAGCTGTTTTCATTTATCTGCGCTAATAAGAAAGTTACCCATTTAATCCCATCGAAATTGGACCACACTGTACAGTATAAAATCAGACTCTCATTGTTGTCATTCAATATAAATAATAACCTGGGAAGTGTTAACAAAACAAACGAAATATTAAAAAATTGGTTTAGGAATTACTGAATTCAAGATTGAGCTACATGTTTAAATTCAATGAATAGAGCAATTACCCAAATTTTGGAAATCCTAGCAAAAAGTAAATTAAAATCTAGATTATTAGAATTTCTAGCTATTTTTATTGTGGCATTATCAGCATCAAATCTCACCACTTACATTAGGTTATCACACAGTGCACTGTGGGACAGAATTGAAATTATACGGCCAAAATTCAGAATCGTCTAAATTTCATTTAAAAACCGTTAAAAAAGTAGAAATTTGTAATTTTGATATAGTTTTGTGATTAATAAACAAAAGGCCATAATAAGAAACATCACATAAATGCGAAAATAACTATATTTGTATTTTTTTATTATTTTTATTCAATAATGAATGATAACTTCCTTTAATCTAGGGTTGCCAAAAGACAAAGTATAACAAAACAATAATGAATACAAACTAAAATAAATTAAAATCTTTGGTAGCTAGTTATAGATTAAAACTAGTTAAATCATAAAATTCGAAAAAATAAGTAAAACAATTATACATTTACAATTCTACTCATAAAACTATAGCTTATTGTACAGTAAAAAGGACTATACATATGTATATACAAAAACTAATGATGCCAATAGTTTCTCTTGACCATCTAACGACTTCGAATTTTGTTGCAGAAGTCTATCTTCTATTCGGTAAGATGTATCAAATTTTGAAAAAACTTTCGAGCAAAAATGTCATATTCATTTTTAATTCACTTTTTTAGACTTTGTTGTTCTTCAATTCCATAGGAATTAATGAAATAATTAATTAAATGTTCAATTTGTACAGAACGGTGTTCACCAGACTTTTCTCACAAAATGTTAAATAAGTTTCTTCTAGATTTCATATTTGTGTGAAATGTAACTAGAAATGAATGATATTAGCATAAACTATTATCAAAACACGTTTATAAAAAATTTGTTTTTACTGTTAGCTACCACTTTTTTAATTAATTTATTTATTCACTTTTTTTGTCATCGTGTATGATGCTACGTTTGTTTAAGAATCTTAATAAAGTGCAAATATGTGCAGCTAATATTTCTATATATTATAGAAGAAGCCTTAGAAAAACCAAAAAGCTGAAAAACTTTGCGAGATGTCGCGGGGTTTTTTTAATAACTCAACCGAAATATGCATCGTTATATTCAAAACACTATTAGGAACGTAGTTTTTTTAAATGCTTCCAAAGAGTCCCTTGGAGTAAACAATATAACATCTAATTATTGTAAAGAAAAGTACAAACCGTTCACTATATGTTTGGAAAATTTAATAAATACCGACAAAGTATTAAACTCAAGACAGCAGTTTAAAACTAATTGTAAAATAACGATGTAAAGACCACCAGAATTTACTTACTAATGCAGAGAAGTTTTACTTGTCCCTAGCAGGTAGACGTTCTAAAAATTAATAATAACAAGAGTGACAAACCAACCCTTAGTCATTTAGTGATGCAATAAAAATACAGGAAGTATTAAATTTATTTTTTGTCATTTTGGCCAGGTATTTGCGATTCTATCCCACAGTGCATTGGTTTGATTTATGCTGTAGTGTATGAAAAAAAAAGAACACCTCAAGGCCATGATATTTTAATAATGTATGTTTTAGAGCACATATCTGCTTTTTAATACTTTATAATATTATAATCTTAATTTTAACTGCTTTGACAAGGTTCTCTTTTTCTCAGTGTTTTTCAACAGAGCAAACAGATTCAAAACAATTGCTGCTCTTGTTTGGCATTTGGCATAAAATAATTATTTTGATGTTTGTTGCTTGATGCCTGAAATTAAAGTAAAACGCCTTCAAATTTCAAAATGTTGTTGAACTTTATCGTAAATGAAAAAAAACTTTAATTAGAAGAACAAGATGAGGAATTAATAGACATTTTGTGTAAGATTGTTATCACTAAATTTTACTTTTAAATTATGTGTTCTAGATGAAAACAAACTTGCAAAATCTGGATTGTTTCTTGAAATAATTAACGGAAACGTTGAAATCATATGACAAACAACATTAAAAAATTGCAACAGTTCTCAACAAAATAACGATATTAACATAGTACCAATCAAAAAAAAAAAGTTATGGTTACCAGAAACTAGATTAATGCTAATTCAGTTGTATGAGGAACACCAGAATCAATTCGATAATGGAATAAAAAAGCATGTCCGGCAGAAGATAGCATCAGAACTAAACACAAAATTAAACGTGCATTTAACCTGGTAGTAGTGTGACACAAAGTGGAAGGACCTTGTTAAAATGTACAAGGATATAAAAATCCGCAATAGTACTTCAGGCAACAATTTTAAACAATGGGAATATTCTAATGCAATGGATAATTTGTTGTTCAAAAAACCGGAAATATCATCAGTTGCTACTTGTAACAGCAGTTTGGAATTAATAGTCAATTCACAATCACAAGTATTGGTTAATAAAGAGGAAAATTTAGAAAATACTCCAAATAACTCTGATGCAAATTTTGCACAAAAATACCAATCTTCCTTTAAAAAGAAAAGATCAAGTAAAATAAATCCAACAGAAATTCGCAAATTCTGCCGAAATTGTTCATCAGAAATCTGTGCAACTATATTTCTTTCGCATAATTCCTAATTTTTGGAACATTACTTTTTCTTTATTTTTATCTTCATCAAAAAATATACTGTTCAGTTTCTAAAATATCAATTAACATGCTTCTGTTTACTATAGCCATGTTTGATTTGTAAGAATATTTGAACATTTTGGTTGTTTGCGATCTGGTAGCTCGCTGAGTGTTCAGTTAATGTTCCCAGCTGTCAGATGTTCTCTAGTCACATCACTCTTAGATTACAAAACTAACATTTAAAATAAAGCTTTCTACCACTGGGTAGCACCGCTTTTGTGTTTTAAAACAGCTTCGACTTGACGAGACGTGGTATCGACCAGTGCTTTACACTCATCCGAAGCAAATGAGTCCCAAATCTCTTGAAGTCTACATTTCAAATCATTGAGTGTTCAAGCAGGATGTTCTCTGAGCTTCTTTTTCATTCTATTCCACAATGTTTCGATAGCTGATAGATCCGAGCTATTCGAGACCCAGGGCAATATCTCTAGGTTATTTTTAGTCATCCAGACTTTCACTATTCTTGCACTGTGGCATGGTGCACCGTCGTATTGACAAACTCATTTCCTACTATCTAACTCTAAAGATTCCATTGTAGCCAAAAGATGCTGTTCCAGAATTTCAATGTATTTTGTAGCATTAATTATATCGTCTGCAAAATACACTCTACTTACACCGAAAGAAGATATGCTGCCCCACATCACAATAGAGGCAAGGAATTTAACTTTAGTTCATAAGCAATCGGTATTGTAAGCTTCTGATTTTGTTCTTATTACTCCACTCCTAGTATCACCTATGGATACCTCAAAACGTGATTCATCAGACCAAACTACTGTGCCCCACTCTTCCAAAGTCCAATTTTTCATTATCAGTTTAGTGCTATGCATACGCTGTTTTTGAGATAAAAGCGTTTTTTTTTTTGGTTGCTTTCATCAAAGAAAGCACAACTTTTTCTAAAGTAGTAAAAGTAAAAAGTTTTCATAAATTTATTATTATTATTATCATCAGCTTGCAGTGTTTTCCAGATAAATGTGATTTCCTTTCTGGTAAACACTTTGCTCAAACCTTTAGAAGAAGTCCCTCTAAATCAGAGATTGGATGTTTGGTTTATGCAAGATTTTATGCTTGCCGTTAGGGAGCAACAGAACGAAACATTTCATAGGAGATGGATAGCGAGGGGGTCCCATTCCATGGCCTATTAGGTCTCCTGACCTAACTCCCTTAGATTTTTGTATTTGGGGTTACTTGAAAAGTTTATTAGTGTATGCAACATCTGTAAATAATCTTGCCCAGTTCCAACAGAGAATTGAGCAATGTTGTCAAACAGTTCGAGCACAACCAGGCTTTTTAGAAAGGGTGCAGAGTTCCTTCTTGGGAAGATGTAGATCCTGTGTTGAAATGGAAGGTGGGCATATCAAACATCTTCTGTGATAATCAAGTTCTGTGGCACTAAACGCTAAAAACTAGAAAAATTTACAAAAACGAAAATCGCTCTTATCTCGAAAACGGTTGATTTGCGGACCCATGTTCATTAAGACTTTTTTATTTGTTTTTGGTTGTACTATATGCCCCTTAAATATTTAAACGTTTCTTTAACACCCAGTATAGATCGTTGAAGGATAAATAACATCAGGGCTCAACAAATTCTTGTCACAAACTAAAGTATAAAATTCAGTAAATGGAGTTAAGTGGTGGTATAAACATGAACACGACTTAGTGATACATACAAATTAAAGGGAAGATCCCAAAACACCTTTTGGCTTGTTCGTTTTCTGCCGCTGAATGAATTTCTTCAAGTACCATTCATCTTATTTACAATACATTCATATTGTGTTGTCATAATCATTCCACAACACAATGTAAAGATGTCAATCAAATTCTTTGGTCATTTCGTTCAAAAGAGAAACTAAACCAGTAAAGCTGACAAATATCTGTTTTTTTGCATTGTATAAAATAATTTAAGTTTCTTGAAACTCTTTCGTTTGCATGTTGAGTATGCATTTAACATGGATTATAAAAAAAAAGTTTGAGGTACAGAAATTCATCAATGTTAAAACCTTGGGAATTTAACTTCGAGTTACAGAAAACTCCGACATAAAGAAATTCAAGATATGGAAACAGTTCTTAAGATAAAATGTCATCTTGATGCAGACATTTCATTGAAAATTTGAGATATAGAAAGGTTTGACTTAGAGAAGTTCGATATATAGAAGTTTGATTGTAATTAAAAGGTATTAGAAACGATAAAATTTTCTGAATGCTGTGGAGCAGAGCTGTAAACACAGAAATTGTATACAAATATATCCTAACCTATATTTACTTTAAAAGTTCAATGTTTAAACTTCAAAGTTTCAAAAAAGATGAACAATAGGAACATGTGAGCATTATATCGGTTATAACCACAGACAATAAATTGAAATGGACCTCACATAGTGTATATTTCATATACTTTGTTTACAAGCCAACAATGTCGAAGGCGAGATTTGGTCAAGAGTAAGGAAGGAGGTAGTCATAGGGAATATGGTGGACGTAAGTAAGGTTAGTTATGCCATAAGTTCAATGTTGTACTGGAGGGAAGGGTCACAAAATATCATAGTCAACATGCAGACTGTGACCTGTTGTTGGCAGACAGAAAAGTGTAAGTAAATGAGTCCATTTCAATTTATCGTCTGTGGTTATACCTGATATTAATAACGCAT